>CAJHNH020005556.1:987500-1050000 GCA_905116865.2 Candidula unifasciata
CTTTGGGGGATATGAAACAGTACCTGTACCTCGCATAACGAGTGTTTCGCTTAACGAGCATGATTCTGGAACGAATTGTGCTCGTTAAGCAAGGTTCCACTGTACCATGGACAGAACACTACTTCGTTTGCGTTCGTGCTTAAAGAGCAGCTGGTATGTTGTGGTTTACAGCTAGGCTGCGTTATCAGAGCTCCTGTGCCTAAAATATCTGAATTTAGCACAAGACCAAGAAGTGGCTATTACTTGTTACCCATATCAAAATCTCAGCACATAGCTCCGACTCATTCATGCTCAGTCCTTCGATGCAGCAGGCATCTCAATGTCTCCATGATCACCGTACCCAGTCAGTTAGGTGCGTGTCCTTTTACACTAACAGTTCAGGCCGTTACAGAACCAACCCCACCATTGCTGGCTCTCTGGTGCTACTGAGCAATTGTATGTTCAGTAGTGTGCCATTCAGAAAATCTACCTTTTTAGTGTCATTGGAAGAGGAAAACTAGAGCACATCGTAACTGTGGAAAAGCTTGAGGGGAAAAGAGACAAAGGGAGACCGAGAGAGTAGATGCTGGCTAGTTTGACACGATGGCATGAAAGATCGCCTGTGTGGGAACTGACTGAAAGTACACGAGACAGAAGGACGTGGACAGACATGGCTAATATCGCCGCACGGCATGGTCTATAAAAGGTTTGCCACTGCCTCATGAACGGTCGGCACGCGATAACACGACCGAAATCGACACAATACAGTCTGCGATTTTTATATTACGGCTTATAAATCAATACATGATGTAATCTCCTCTAGCTGCGCAGATAACGGATTGCATGGATACCCAGGAATGCGCAGCAAAGATTCCAGTTTGACGACACCAAATGATGGCCCGTTGTTTCACACCTAATTAACTACATGCACACTTCACAAGGGGGATCTCCAACAGTGCGAACAACGGGGCACCAACGTGCCTGCCAGAAACGACGCCATTAATATTAATGATCCCCCAAACACTAACGGTTTTCCAATAATTGTTTTTCCCAAAATCTACTTTACACAAACTGTAATGTCAGAAATGTGAGTGAAATTACGTTGTCAGAAACACGAAGAACTTGTGATAATATATATATGATATACAGCAGGTATTAATCATCTCATTTGTCTGTCTCTCCTCTCTCTTAATCTCGAACGCTCTTTTTCTATCATTCACTCTCTCTGTCTCTCTCCCTCTCCCTCTCTCTCTCTCTCTCTCTCTCTCTCTCTCTCTCTCTCTCTCTCTCACTCTTTCACTCTCCCGGAGATCATATTGGAAGGTGAGATGACCCTGTGGTTTGCGCGCCTGCTTCTTAATTTGTTGGACCTTGGACCTGTACTCAAACCTTCTTGAAGGCGGGTTTTCCTTTAAGTTGCCCTAACTCCCATGTCGACCCACCCATATGTTAGTGCCAGCAATTGTTCTAGGAAATAAAGCAATCTACTCATATCTGAACAACATCCCTCTCGTATCCTGACCGGTCTGTACAAACAAAAGCCGGGTCTAGCACATGATATCAAAAACGTCTCAAGACATACAAATAAAAAACTGGGAGGCTATATAAATTAATGTATTACGATAATAAAATTCGCTGGACTCTTAGTATATCAGTACACGACCTAGTATCAGAGTCTGATGGTTAATATATGCCTGACAGGTGAGAAGCAAACATGACCGAACAGCCTAGTCCTGTGTACTGAATCACAACCTCACATCCTCTCCTTAGATATAAAATGTCAGTATGATTTTGTATACCCAGTTATCGCTTCTCGGCCTTTTGGCTAAGGTCAAAGTAAAGTATCTGTTCTTATTAGTCAAAATGTATACCCCGCTAGTTTCTAGGATTAAGAAGAAAAAGAAGAGCTCTACAACCGAGGCATTACCGAGACACACATTAACTTTTTCAGTACCAAATATTGTTACTTCAACTCGCAATATCCCCAAAGAGTTCAACTCAATAGCAACAAATACATATGACTTGATAGTGTTGGCACCTCTGGTGGCTGTCTTATGCATTTAAGGCGTGAGCGAGCTGTTGCATTTTGCCAGGAGTACTGTCACTTTGGCTTTTCGCAACGGATAAGCGATAGGTACTTTGTGTGGTTTTCACTGGCATATGAACAGATCAATGATGCGGTGACTTTGTTGTCGTGACGTTGAAACCGCCACCGACAGCCCATGCAACAATTCTCAACAAGTTTGATAGAGGCACCATAGGACAGAAGCGGTTAAACAATTTATTTAGAAATAAAAGGTTCACACGATAGAGAGCCAGAGAGAGAGAGAGAGAGAGAGAGAGAGAGAGAGAGAGAGAGAGAGAGAGAGAGAGAGAGAGAGAGAGAGAGAGAGAGAGAAAGAGAGAAGAGGGGGGGAAGAGTTTTTTGGTGCTGGTATAGTTAATTACTAAGACGCGAGAAAAGTTTCTATGCCAAACAACATCACGCAGACGATGCAAGTCATTTTCAGGGTTCAGTCGTTATCAATGTTCAAGCGCCAGATTTAAAAGTTAACAACGCTGTCTTTTACGGGAAAACCAGAGAAACAGCAGCAACAACAACTACATCCTTACATCACCAACACCTACATGTAGTCCTCCAACCAGCAAATGGCTGAGTTTGAAACGGATTAGTTTCACTGCAGATCAAGACGACGCCAAATATGCTCCGGTTTCATCTCAAAGATTACACTTACAGAACCGTCAAGTATCTAAATCAGAAACCACGATGCTATAAATATTCTTTTCAGGGTAGGGTTTCTAAATGTATTTTTAAATGTACCCGTGGCAAGGGTTTGTTGGATCTAGACACTTCTGTCAACACGGCCGGGGATATTTAACCTGTACAGTATGGATAGACAAACGTGTGGATGGGTAGGTAGATAGACCAGAGGATGAATGCATCTATCTATGAATCGATCAAATGTTCACATATATCTATCTATGAGCTGATCAAAAGGTTACATATATCTATAAATCGATCAAAAAGTCGCGTATATCTATCTATGAGCTAATCAAAAGGTTATATATATTTATATATATGAATCGATCAAAAAGTCGCATATATCTATCTATGAGCTAATCAAAAGGTTATATATATTTATATATATGAATCGATCAAAAAGTCGCATATATCTATCTATGAGCTGATCAAAAGGTTATATATATATATATATATATATATATATATATATATATATATCGATCAAAAGGTTATATATATCAATGAATCGATCAAAAAGTCGCGTATATATATCTATGAACCGATCAAAAAGTCGCGTGAATCAATATCAAAAGGTCATCTACGAATCGATTAAAAGTTCTCTCTCTCTCTCTCTCTCTCTCTCTCTCTCTCTCTCTCTCTCTCTCTCTCTCTCTCTCTCTCTCGGCCTGCGTGCCCAATTTGTAACCCTTTGAAAATTAAGTTTGTTCGTTCGTTCGTTCTCTCTCTCTCTCTCTCTCTCTCTCTCTCTCTCTCTCTCTCTCTCTCTGTGTGTGTGTGTGTGTGTGTGTGCGTGTGTATGTCTCAGTGTGATAATGGTACACACGTCTTGCATACGTCGCTGGGCGAGCTCACGGGTAAGTCATCACCAATTGTATACTTTTCAAGTTCTAGAAACTAAAAAACGCCAATGGAGGTAAACCTCTCTCTCTCTCTCTCTCTCTCTCTCTCTCTCTCTCTCTCTCTCTCTCTCTATGTATGAGTATGTCTCTGCGTTTGTTTGTCTGTGGGTGTGTGTCTGATTGTATCTGTGTGTGTGCCTGTGTGTATGTTTGTCTGCGTATGCGTCTGCGATCGTGTGTGTGTGTGTGTGCGTGTGTGAAATTTTTCCACGGGGCCTTAACCTAAGTAAAAGTATGACTATTCGTATGTGAGAGATTTAAAAAAAAAAAAAAAGCTCGTGTATCTTTGAATATTTTGCGGCGCCCCTGTAAAGAGGTCGTGGCTCCCCGGGAATCACTGGTATAAACAAACTCTGCACTCCGCATGCTGACTTGATCCACTAGTTCTTGTAACTCCTGCTCGCTTCTGCTAGTAGCACTGTGTCATCCGAGTATCTCAGTTTGTTCTTCTATTAATATTTGGTCCATGCAATTCCTCAACTTGTTTAAAAATGCTTTCTGTATATAAGTTTAAAAGGCTTGGGGACAACACATCCCTGTCGTACTCCTCTTGTCATCTTATATCTGTGGTGAGGCGATGTTGTTGTGTCTAGCTGTTGCATTTGTTCCCAGTATAGAAAAGGCCAGAAACAGGGGCCGTAGAAAGACGAATAAAGGAAGTGGTCAGACGGCTAGAAATAGAAAAGGTAGGAAGGCGGCTGGAAGTAAAGGTCAGACAGACAGGTAAAAGAGGTTTGATGGTAGAAGTAAGGGAGACACTGTTCGGGTTAAAACGTGGTGATCAGACAAAGGGGAGGTAGAAATAGGGAAGGTAGGAGTAGGGAAGGTAGGAAGACAGCCAGGGATAAGAAAGGTTCAAAGCCAGTGATGGGGATGAAGGAAGACAGCTGGGGATATGAGAAGTGATGAGACCGTCAGAGAAGGAGTGACAATGAAATTGCAAAAGATCTGGAAGATACCCAGAAAGGGAGATCTAAAAAAGATAGATAAACTTGTTTTCAAACGTCAAACTTTAAACTGTTGATGATAAGGGAGACTGACAGCTAGAAAATGGAAACAAAATACAGACATTGCCAGGCTACGTAAAGCCAATATTATTATTTTTTAACCCCAAACACTTTCAAACGCACCCCCTCCCACTTTCTCCGATATCTACTCTCTGTCTTAACGGAGATCTGAACCAAAGTCGCCTCACAGACAACAGACATACTAACCATACGATCCTGTGCAGTAGAGAAATGATCAAATAAGAGCAGTTACGTCAATCAGTGATCGATCAGAACCGGCTGTGGCAAAGAACCGATCGATCAGGAACAGCTGTACAGAATTCGCACGGCGTCAATCCTCTGTGGTTAAAGAGATTCGATTAACAAAAGCTTTCGTGAAGTGAATGGTCTCGACTGTAGAGAATAGCTTTGGCTTTAAGGTAATAATGTTCAGGTGAAAATGAGCTAAAGCGTTCACTCTCAAGATCAGACGAAGATTTCAGGCTAAACTGTTGCGTAACCTGTGTACTGTCATCACGGTAACAGCATCAGGCAGATGGAAACAAGCCTAGAGTAGGTAATTCTAACACAGATCTACAACAGGTGATATCTTGACACAATTGTCTAGCAGGTATCTTGGCAGGCATCTTGACACAAGCCGTTACATCATGTAATCATGAAACAAAACTATGTCTGGTAATCTTGACACAAGTTTACAATTGACATCCTCGACACATAGCCACAATAGATTACCTTGACACAAACCTAACAGATCTACAGTAGATAATCTCGACACCAACATGAGAAAGGTTATCCTATCCTGACACAATCCTAGGATTCTTTTTTTTTTTTTTAACATAAACTTTGTGAGACTGGAAAAGTAAAAAAATGGTAAATACATGAATGGTGCCACAGTGGTGTTCACAGACCACAACTAAGATACATGCAAGATAGCAAACTGTCAAGAAATCTTCCATTACTCACTCCAAATATGCATTTATGATAGCATATCTTGTTCATTGATGGCCGTTTGGAAGTGTGATTTTCACCAGTCATTACCCAAACACACGATACATGTATGATGGTCATCGTGAGAGTGCAGATCTAGCAATCATGTGATGCCACGACACTTACACCACAAACACATCTAGGCCATTTGTGCTAATGAATCTAACTACTATGTAAGGAGGCGTCTGCTTGCGGCCCAATACTGCCTTGTTAACAAGAGATGCCAGACGTATGTAGAAGGCTCAAGGGAATCTGGGTCTAGAAAAGGTAACGGGGGGGGGGGGGTGTGTATGGGGACCTGGCAGGTGAACAACACTAACACGTGGGAGAACGGTACACAGCCCAACATGTGGCAGCTGTTGATGCCCTGTTTCCATGGTGACGAGGGCGGGTAAACACGTTACTAGCGCTTTCTTCTGCGTGATAATTTGTGTGAGTGCCACTGGGTGATGGCTGAAAGGCGGTAAAAAGGTGGTGGTGTTGATGTTCATAATGGTGATGGTGATTGTGATGGTGATGGTGATGGTGATTGTGATGGTGATGGTAATGGTGATGGTGCTGGTTGTGATGATACATTTCTAAACACCCCCCCCCCCCCACACCCGTTTTTTTCCCATTAACAAATTGCTAACAGGACTGCCTCTCACAAAAAACAACAAACTGTAGGGAGCTCAACTGTCTCCAGCCACGTGTCAGTTTTAAGTGTCTATTTATGTACATATTATTTGTAATACATTATATTAATTTGCCATTCATCTCATTATTATTATTATTATTATTATTATTATTATTATTATTTATTCAACAAATCGTAGTCCCCTTCCCCACCCTCACCCCTCTGTCTCTCTTCGGGATATAGCTTTCTTTGTGCCGACGTCCCTAAACGGAACGGGCAATACACATGTCTAAACAAAAATTAGACAAGAAATAATGAATCAATTCTAAGCAAAGGAATGAGCGGTTTGCCCGCCTTTCAGTGTACTGGGTATATAGTAGAAGTTTTATATTATTATTACACACCAACTAGGACTCGAATGATCTAGTCATATCTATTGCTGGCAGACACGAAACAGATTCTAAGAAAACAACACTGACACAATGAAACAATGATACACTGAATGCTTCCGGGAAATTATTAAAAGTAGATAGAAAGAAACAAGGGCATAACAAAAGAAAGAATTACAAGTAGATCACAAGAAATAAATGCAAACAGATGATCAGACAGAGAAGACAGAATTACAAGTAGATCACAAGAAATAAATGCAAACAGATGATCAGACAGAGAAGACAGAATTACAAGTAGATCACAAGAAATAAATGCAAACAGATGATCAGACAGAAAAGACAATACAGCTTTAGCATCACAGGTGTAATGAGTCACTGACAGCACAAAGGACCCTTACTGACTTACAGGGCAGAAACATGAGTAGGAGGCAGAAACATGAGTGGGGGGCAGAAACATGAGTGGGGGTAGAAACATGAGTGGGGGGTAGAAACATGAGTGGGGGTAGAAACATGAGTGGGGGTAGAAACATGAGTGGGGGACAGAAACATGAGTGGGGGCGGAAACATGAGTGGGGGCGGAAACATTAGTGGGGGCAGAAACATGAGTAGCAGGCAGAAACATGAGTGGGGGGCAGAAACATGAGTGGGGGTAGAAACATGAGTGGGGGGTAGAAACATGAGTGGGGGGTAGAAACATGAGTGGGGGTTAGAAACATGAGTGGGGGTAGAAACATGAGTGGGGGACAGAAACATGAGTGGGGGACAGAAACATGAGTGGGGGCGGAAACATAAGTGGGGGCAGAAACATGAGTGGGGGTAGAAACATGAGTGGGGGCAGAAACATGAGTGGGGGCCGAAACATGAGTGGGGGGCCGAAACATGAGTGGGGGCAGAAACATGAGCGGGGGCAGGAACATTAGTGGGGGCAGAAACATGAGTGGGGGGGGTAGAAACATGAGTGGGGGCAGAAACATGAGTGGGGGCAGAAACATGAGTGGGGGGCAGAAACATGAGTGGGGTCAAAAACATGAGTGGGGGGTAGAAACATGAGTGGGGGGTAGAAACATGAGTGGGGGGCAGAAACATGAGTGGGGGCAGAAACATGAGTGGGGGTAGAAACATGAGTGGGGGCAGGAACATGAGCGGGGGCAGGAACATGAGCGGGGGCAGACACATGAGCGGGAGCAGAAACATGAGCGGGGGCAGAAACATGAGTGGGGGGCAGAAACATGAGTGGGGGGCAGAAACATGAGTGGGGGGCAGAAACATGAGTGGGGGCAGAAACATGAGTGGGGGCAGAAACATGAGTGGGGGGCAGAAACATGAGTGGGGGTAGAAGCATGAGTGGGGGTAGAAACATGAGTGGGGGCAGAAACATAAGTGGGGGCAGAAACATGAGTGGGGGTAGAAACATGAGTGGGAGGCAGAAACATGAGTGGGGGTAGAAACATGAGTGGGGGCAGAAACATGAGTGGGGGGGGCAGAAACATGAGTGGGGGCAGAAACATGAGTGAGGGGCAGAAACATGAGTGGGGGTAGAAACATGAGTGGGGGCAGAAACATGAGTGGGGGCAGAAACATGAGCGGGGGCAGGAACATGAGCGGGGGCAGGAACATGAGCGGGGGCAGAAACATGAGTGGGGGCAAAAACATGAGCGCGGGCAAAAACATGAGCGGGGACAGAAACATGAGCGGGGACAGAAACATGAGCGGGGGCAGAAACATGAGTGGGGGCAGAAACATGAGCGGGGGCAGAAACATGAGCGGGGACAGAAACATGAGCGGGGGCAGAAACATGAGCGGGGGCAGAAACCTGAGTGGGGGCAGAAACCTGAGTTGGGGCAGAAACATGAGCGGGGCAGAAACATGAGCGGGGGTAGAAACATGAGTGGGGGTAGAAACATCAGTGGGGGCAGAAACATGAGTGGGGGTAGAAACATGAGTGGGGGGGGGGCAGAAACATGAGCGGGGGCAGAAACATAAGTGGGGGCAGAAATTTGAGTGGGGGCAGAAATTTGAGTGGGGGCAGAAATATGAGTGGGGGCAAAAATTTGAGTGGGGGCAGAAACATAAGTGGGGGCAGAAACATGAATGGGGGCAGAAACATGAGTGGGGGGGGGGCAGAAACATGAGCGGGGGCAGAAACATAAGTGGGGGCAGAAATATGAGCGGGGGCAGAAACATAAGTGGGGGCAGAAACATGAGCGGGGGCAGAAACATAAATGGGGGCAGAAATATGAGTGGGGGCAGAAACATGAGTGGGGGCAGAAACATAAGTGGGTGCAGAAATATGAGTGGGGGCAGAAACATAAGTGGGTGCAGAAACATAAGTGGGTGCAGTCACATGAGTGGGGCAGAAATATGAGTGGGGGCAGAAATATGAGTGGGGGCAGAAATATGAGTGGGGGCAGAAACATGAGTGGGGACAGAAACATAAGTGGGTGCAGAAATATGAGTGGGGGCAGAAACATAAGTGGGTGCAGAAACATAAGTGGGTGCAGTCACATGAGTGGGGGCCGAAATATGAGTAGTGGCAGAAATATGAGTGGGGGCAGAAACATGAGTGGGGGCAGAAACATAAGTGGGTGCAGAAATATGAGTGGGGGCAGAAACATAAGTGGGTGCAGAAACATGAGTCGGGGCAGAAACATGAGTTGGGGCAGAAACATAAGTGGGTGCAGTCACATGAGTGGGGGCAGAAACATAAGTGGGTGCAGAAACATGAGTTGGGGCAGAAACATGAGTGGGGGCAGAAACATAAGTGGGGGCAGAAACATAAGTGGGTCAGTCACATGAGCGGGGGCAGAAACATGAGTAGGGGCAGAAACATAAGTGGGTGCAGTCACATGAGCGGGGACAGAAACATGAGTAGGGGCATAAACATAAGTGGGGGCAGAAACATGAGTGGGGACAGAAACATGAGTAGGGGCAGAAACATAAGTGGGGGCAGAAACATGAGTGGGGGCAGAAACATAAGCAGACTGAAATCAATAAATACTGCAAGATATGCAGGCCGATTTAGGCAAACCAATAGTGAGATATAAAGATGAAGCTGGGAAACTGGGGCAATCAGATAAACAAGGCAATGTACGACTGTAACACCAGATTCTCTGCGGCTACTAGAATATTATAACGTATTTAATTAGCTATCAGATGGACATCGAAACGATTTCCCTTGTTTTGATGGGCCGGGGGTGTCAAAAACAGATGGTTCATGAACACTGGTCTATACTATTTTATACCAATATGAGATAACAACAAGTCTAAGACTATGGCATACATATTAAATATTATAAGTTGACAATTGCATCCAATTTTACAGACTCGACACAGCCAAGCACGAGAGACACACCGGACCTACAAGAAGTTGTCTTAACCAGCATAGGACTGGCACTAATACTCGCCGGACGCTGATGCATATGTTGAGGGTGGAATCTGAGCACCTACCAATATGTCCGGAGTGCTGTGAAGATAATCTAACTCATAGTTTAACCCGTAACTCAACCCTATTGGTACGTGACATATAGAGGCTGTGAATTCAAGGGTAGTTCTTTCCCCAGTGACGTTACAATACATGCTGGTCATGGAACGTACTGTCAGCTCAGACACCACAGCATATATCTGGGTACGTCTTTACTTCCCCCATTCACCGATACATGTATCTACCCATTCACTCCCAGACGGAGAACATGCCAGTGAAAGAACGAGCCAACGAGCACCTGCAAACATAAGGAAGCCAACTTGGACATATGGAGCCTGCATGTGCACTCATGCTGGCGAGAACAAAAACATATGTATGTGCCTATCTCTCAGGTCAGATCACCCACAAAAATGCAATCACACATTCACTCACTGTAGCTGTTCTATTAGTATGTGGGAATATCTGTTCATATCTGGCAGGCAGTGTATACGAAAATGGTTAGGTAGATACGTGTTTGGTATTAGGTAGGTAGCAAGGTATATAAGTAGGTAGTAAATGTATTGTAGGGTGATATATATTATGTATTAGGTAAGTAGGTAGGTAGGTGAGTAGATAGGTAGGTGAGTAGATAGGTAGGTAGGTATGTAGGTAGGTAGGTAGGCATGTATGTAGATAGGCAGGTAGGTGAGTAGATAGGTAGGTAGGCAGGTGGGTAGGTAGGTAGTTAGATAGGTAGGTAGGTAGATAGGTAGGTAGGTAGGTAGGCAGGCAGGCAGGTAGGTAGGTAGTTAGGTAGGCAGGCAGGTAGGTAGGTTGGTAGGTAGGTAAGTAAGTAGGTAGGTAGGTAAGTAGGTAGGTAGTCAGGTAGGTAGGTAAGTAGGTAGGTAGTCAGGTAGGTAGGTAGGTAGGTAGGTAAGTAGATAGGTAGGCAGGTAGAGAGGTAGGAGGGCAGGTAGGTAGGTAGGTAGGCGGGTAGGTAGGTAAGTAGGTAGTCAGGTAGGTAGGTAAGTAGGTAGGTAGGTAGGCAGTTAGTTAGGTAGGTAGGTGAGTATGCATGTAGGTAGGCAGGTAGGTAGGTAGGCAGGTAGGTAGGTAGGTAGGTATGCAGGTAGGTATGCAGGTAGGTAGGCATGTAGGTAGGTAGGTAGGCAGGCAGGCAGGCAGGTAGGTAGTAGGCAGGTAGGTAGGTAGGCAGGTAGGTAGGTAGGTATGCAGGTAGGTAAGTAGACAGGTAGGCAGGTATGTAGGTAGGTAGACACGTAGTTAAAGTTACAAGTTAAAGACGAGAGGATCGACCTCATCGCACCGAGTTTTATCCCATATGTTCCGGTCTCTCTCAACAGAGCGGCTAGCCGCCTGCCGAGAGCGCCGTACAAATCACGCACTCTGTAGCTCGGTCCACGATCCCCAGCGGTCTCTGTAAAAATTTTACTCGTTAACTGAACGGCGCAAATGTGAAACGAACCCAAGACCTTCAGAGCGCGAGGCAAACGGCTCCTTGACCACTTCGCACGGGTAGATAGGTTGGTGAGCTGACAGGCAGGCGAGCAGGGAAGTGGGAAATCCCACAGATATATGCGTACAGATACACGCATGCATGTGTGGCTAGACGGACGAATACGTTAGAAAGAAAAAAAAACATCTAATGGCAAAGATCTCCTTGCTCAAAATACGATACAGCTTAAAATCGATAGGATCGACTTTATTACACCAGGTGTTATACTGCATGGTTTCGTCTCTCTCCACGCAACAAAAAACAGACACCTTAGCTCCAGCGACGGGCATAAGGCGTTAGCCATATATTGGTATAGAGTAGTATAGACCAATTAGCAAATGATGATACCGTTAATACTGCCACGTTAGCTTTCATTTTCCGGGACAGTTTACAGCACTCGTTTTAGGCTGGGTTGATCGATATCGAGGGAAAACGACGCAGCGAAAATATATTTCATGCGACCATACTGGATAATAAATGTGGCATTTATGTGTTTCTTTTCATGACAACTACCCGCAGACATGCCATGGTTACTGCCATTTTCTTTCTAATAAATAATATCATAAAGATCAAAGGAAAAAGAAGAAAAAAATTACAACACTTCGTCATAATGAAAGGTCCTTGGCTCAGAGGTCGACCCAGTATAAAATGGGTACTATAATAGGTTTCAAAGCTGGTGACCTTACATTTAAACAAATATTTCAAAAACTCATATAGGATCATCGCCGATTTTTGCCTGTGGCTTAGATTTCCCAAGTTTTTATGAATTTAAAAACTATAATTGCAGAGGTGCTGCTGTTTTCTTATAGTGGCGAATTCCTTTGATATTTGTTTGACTAAATATGTGTATAACACTTTTTTTTTAATACAATAACTGAAACACGCGTGGAGATTGTGAGGAAATCACTTCACATGTGCAGCGACAAACGGTGATTATTTTGATAATCTATCCGACATACAAAAATAAATACGCAACTCGCAGGTGACTAATGCTGGAGATGACTACATACATGCTTATAATACGCGTGCAATTTGGTGTTTTGAAAACCTCCCTTACAATAACTGCAAACATTCAGGCTGTTCATTTATCGCAAATAAAACCAAATAAAAACCAGATGTTTGTTTAGATTAAAAAAAAAAAAAAAAGACGAATATTCGTATAAGGACATGATTATTAACAGGTTGCATGCTAAATTTAACAACGTACACCGAACGGTTACTGAATTACAGATTTTGACATTTGGGCACAACTTCTAGAAGAGACTGTATGCAATGTCTTAGATTCCGATTCCTTTTTATAAAGAAAAAAAAAATTAAAAGTTTGATCGACCACGTTCAACCTGCTGCTAGCTAGCCGAAGCCGCTAACAGCCTCCGGTTACATTTATGGTCTGGTTTATTTGCGCCACTTTCGTGACTAAAGTTCTGGTATCTGCGCCATCTCTGGGCTTAGTCTATCTTTCCTCCAAGCCAGACCGCTCGTTCCTTTTCCTGTTTTCGACTGTATTCTTCCTGTCCTTACATTCCTGGTTTTGTCCTCTTGTTTTATGCTATTTTTAATTTGACCAGGCGTATTTCGTAGGAGAGCCAGCTTCTCGACATAAAGTCTTTTGGGCCACCATTTATATTTTAAAATTCTGAGTATTTTACTTTGCGAAAAAGTACTGAAAACAGTCTTTGAGTTCGGATAGATCCGAAATGTGAAAATATTCCGCGTGTGACCATAGTAGTCCTATAGTTGTTTTCCTGCAATAAGAACGGGTTAATCATTTCTCACAATGATTCTATCTGCCATTTGTCAAAGTCTGGTCCGGTTGTGTCGGTTAAGGTTGGTAGATAGGATCCAAACCAAGCTCACGCTTAGAGATCCAAATGTTCGACGATGATGATTGTTGTGGCTTGTGGGGTACCGAACTCAAGTGCTCATTTATCTGTCAGTGGCAAAATAAAATCCTCACCTGCACATTCGTGGCGACAGCACTAGCCATGCAGCCGTAAATCCTCAGGCTCAAAGACCCCCCCCCCCCCGACTACACCACAAAAGTGGTAAAATAAAGGAACAATTGAGTTTTCTTCCAAGGAATTCGATCAAATATAAATAGCCGGCTTGGCGGCTTCTGGGGGAGACAGCGTTGGTCTGAGGAGAGACGAAGCGGAAACAGTAAAAATCTTCGAGGTAGGCGCAAGAGGTCTCGTTTCCACTTCAATGTACAATGTGATTAAACAACTAGGCTTACGAGGAAATGAACATAAACGAACACTAAAACAACCAGGCGAGGTTGCTGAGAGGGCCTCGAGTTGGCTCTGGACACAAAGGAACGTCGTGGGGGACGGGCCTCGGTGAGCTGGTCCGGGTGTCTAGTGGAAAAGAATGTCTTATCACTTAAAGTCCATCGTGTCCGAATTGTCTGCCAGTGTCCCTCTGCCACCTGCCAACAAAGTCCAACATGTGTCCGGTAAACCAAACGTAAGCTTGCCTCTTAGTCGCCCAGGTAAACTGACTGTTCTAATTATGCTACCGCGACGACCTCGTATCTCACAGTACCTTTTGCAAAGTCACCAATTCGTCTTGTCCCTGTCCGATAACATCTAGTAATACGTGCAGCAGGAGAAACCAACACTTAGCCTTATGAACTCAGGTGGGCCCACTCTCTGAAAATGTCTAGGAGCTCGTGGGCCGAAACATTTGTCGACGAGAGTTTACTTCTACTGATGATTGGTAGACTCCTGCTGTACATGCTCCCATGTGGAGTTTCTTCTTATTCTTATAGTTCCACTCAGCCCTTTATCCAAATAAGGGACCATTTGTCCTGTTTCACAGGGACAGTCCCGTTTTCAGATATGTCACGGCTGTCCTCTCTGTACACGGTGTAAACAAATCTAAGAATAAGCTCGAGGTTTCATAGTTTATGATACTTTTAATAATAATAATAATAAACAATATTATTACTTTGGGGGAGGGTGTAGAGTTAAACTGACTTGCTTGGAATATCCCGTTTTCAGTTCAAAATAGTATGGTAACTCAAGTAACCAGGGTCTCCAGACTTCACTCTGTCCTGTCACAATCTGACATACCAGATGTGATTTATTCTGTAATTTCTGTACATTATTAGTTTGTTTAACTAAACCCTGCAATCATAACACAGAACAACCCGAGGCCGGGGGAATTAGGCAGATAATCAACCAAAACATACTCACCATATAAACATTGTATCCTTCAACGGTTTCTCAACTTATCCGACTTGCCTTCTGCAAGCAGCAATCAAAACAGGTTAGGAAACTTCTCCGAACGCAACAAAGAACACGCTATTTCAGAAGTCAACAGTTCTTCGATGACACACAAATCTCTGACAGAAATCTGCGCACTTATCCATCCGATACATCTGTAGGAATGCACGTGTTTTGCCAGCAACAAGTGTCCTTAGTTTGGTTACCGTACACACGTGTATTTTTGGCCAACGACGAACCAACACCAGGAAGATTTAAGAAATCTCTGATTCATGGAGCTAGCCACATTCGGTTTACGGAGGAGTACATGGCGACACAGGGGGGTGGAGGTAATGCACAAGTGATCTCCTCGTCAAATCCAAGGAACCTTTTCACAATTGTGTAGTAGTACAAGTAGCATATTTCGCATATCCTTTACAAAACAACATCACTGAATTCTGGCCCAGAAATCAAATTCTCACATTAATTGATCCTAACTTCTCAACTATTGAATATATATATTTATATAATTAGTGACATTACGTTGATATACAACACGTCTACAGCACTATCTACTTTTCGTTTAAATCTTTCTACAAAAGAGACTCCTCCCATAAGAAGTATGAAATCACCAAGGACGGCATTTGACCTACATGCCTTTCAGACCCGTCACTGGCGAGAATCAGAGCGAGACGATCACGAAAAAAAAAACAGGATGTGGTCCAGTTTTCTCCGGTGGTTTTAGTTAAGTGGTAATACTACAAAAATCCCCTTTGCACAGAACAATGTGCTCTCTCTCTCTCTCTCTCTCTCTCTCTCTCTCTCTCTCTCTCTCTCTCTCTCTCTCTCTCTCTCTCTCTCTCTCTCTCTCTCTCTTCACACACACACGCGCCCGCTTGCATTAGAAAGGGTGACCTTAAACTCGAATCCCTACCTTCTCTAAAAGGAAATTTTCCAAAAAAATAACATGTCTGTGAGCTAATTCCTGGGATCTGGAAGGTCGAGTCGGCCAGTATGAAACTGATTATTTCAAGTCCTTAAATATGGAACCAGCAACATTTGTTAGATACATCTCAAGGCGTGGCACTGTCCTCTTTACTTTCCTCTATCTTTTGTTCTTTTTTTTTCTTTTTCTTTTGATCTTCTTCTTCCAATCTACAAATAAAACAATGCAGGTCAGTTCTTATATAAACATATCAGAATTTATTAGCATCAGTGTACAGTAATTATACAGCTGACTACTCTGGAAGACTGAGTTTTATCTCGCAGGCCCAAAGAGCTGGAATTCAGTTCGTCTGAGCTATCAAAAATGCTGCTTGTACATCGGAATGAGGTTGGTATATAGCCACGTCTTCCAAGCTCGTCCTTAAGTATTATCTAAGGGCATAGTGTGGGAGTGCTCTTTCTGAGATTTTGTTTTCAACTTACATGGTGTATAAGAAAGGTATGGAAACTTCGCAGCTCAGATACTAGCATGCTAGGGACGTCACCGGCTTATGACCAGCGAAATACAGATGTTGGTGGGATTAGGCATAGGTTGGTAATGTTTCCCAGCCAGATATTCAATGTTTCCTCAAATAGCGGAAAAATTTGTGAGAGAGAGAGAGAGAGAGAGAGAGAGAGAGACAGAGAGAGAGAGAGAGAGAGAGAGAGAGAGAGAGAGAGAGAGAGAGAGAGAAAGAAAGAGAGGTTTCAGTCAACGTCCTCAGGGGACAGGGGAGTATTTGTGAACATTTTTGTGAGGTGTGCATCACGCCGGCCGCCTCTACTTCCCGGGACTGCACCCGGAACCCACTCAAGGCTGGGTCGACCTGGGAGCCAAGGTCAATTTTGAAAAAAGTCCGGCTCCGCCAGGGAGTGAGCGAGTGAGGCAAGGTGTTCGAGTTCAATCCACAGTAAGGGCTGGGATTTTTTCACGTGGACTTAGACTTTAGTAATTAAAAATCTACCCAAAGTATTTCAGGATCTACGCCGGTGCTACAGAGCCTGTGCACTGTGCTGAGTTTCTTTGGACTCAAAAACTTGATTTAGAAGAAGAACAGAGCACTTCTGTGTTACTACCTGTGTGCCATTTTGTTGATCCGATGTTCAAACCCTTAAACATCATATAAAAGTCGGTTTTGTCAGTATTCTGTAAATACTGTTTCTACCCCACGCATATAATAAGAAACAGCCGTGTTTTTATTTTTATACCAAAACCTGCTTTTATTCAAACTGGCTAACGTCTTATTGCAAGCCAGTACAAATGTCTACTATGTATTGTTAGTTGCGTATCCTTTACAAGACGTTGCAGAACCAACGCCGTCATTATTTTTTTTTTTTCTGTTGTGATTTTTCTAGGCAAATTTTACGTTCAATAGTTTGATTGTACGGACTGTTTTAAACATTTATTACATAAGATAGAAAAATAAAATAAAATATTGTTCACATTTTAAGATTAAATTAATAATGTCTAACTTAACTGCAACACACACATACACACACAAACATATATATATATATATATATATATATATATAAATCATGTGCATCGTAAAAACTACACAAGGTAATATAATACAGAGTCCGGAAAATCAAGAGCCGGATAATCGAGATTCTATGTATTTAGAAACAGAAGCGCTTTAAGTGTATACTGACTGACTGTCACAACCCTATTAAGTACAGTCAGTGTACCACACCGTAAGGTGTGCACCCAGGGTTGACACAGAGGTCAGGGCCGTCACTGGTCAAGTCCGTTCTGTGATCGCACGGCGAAACCAGCGCTCAGGATAAAGCAAGAAAGCTTGAACTGTGTTTTAGTAACACGATGACTGCTTCTGGGACTGAGCTGGTGAACGGGGTTAAGAGACACGAGGTAGAAGGAAGAAGGGACATTCGGTGTGCGTCGGTCAGGAAGAGAGGACGTTTAGTGACTGGATAGTTTATGTTATAGTATTAAAGTTAGGATATATTTCTGTTAGTGACTGGATAGTTTATGTACAGTTTTGTGTTAGGATAGGATAGTTCTTGTGTAGAGTATTTATGTATATGTGCTGTGAGAGAGTGGCTAACCTGGACACTCTGACCCTGCACTAGGACAGAGACTGTGACAGTTTGATTGGGTCAGCGTGGCGATAGAAGAGAGCGTATCCTGCCGGATTGTGGTTTGTACACCAGAGTATTGCCTGTCGCACGTACTGGGGACGGGGCGATTGTAAAGCCCGTCCAGCCAGAGGGTCCAGGCAATAGGTGGCCACACGGCGGGAAGTCAACTGTCTATGTATTACCTGTACTTCCAATAAAGATTGTCGTGTGTGCTCTGTGTGCGTTCGGGTTCAGTGTGTGTTGTAGGATAGTCTATCTGTCATAGGCCTAGTTAGCGAGCCACGGACCGGCAAGGTCATACCAGAGGTTTGTGACACTGACCCGCACGGAAGGTCAGTGATACAAATATATATAAATACAACACGGCATATGTTTGTACCATTACAACAGTATATATGAGGTGGCTTCAAATTAAAACATGTGATAGAAATTACAACAACCGCACCACTTCCAGTAGTACACTATCACAGTTTAAGTCCCCCACAACCAGGGCGAGTTTATTGCTACAGTCGATCTCCTAGCTCATTAAGCTAATATATCTGTCCACTAGCCACCCATACATATCTACAGCTAACTGTACCCAGCCTACACAAGGAATTTGATAAATATTGACGAAGAAACGGAAACCTAGTGATTCAACAATGATTTAAACCACGAAGTACCTCTTGGACGAACACGTGAGTTAACTGCCTGCCGTGACTACAAAGAAGCTGTGAAAGGTAAGGACAATTCGTTTGTTACCTGAACATCAATCTACCGAGAATCAAATCTAAGCCAAAGTACCTCAACACTGGCACGGCCAAGTCTGCATCGACCCACTTCCACTGTTGAGTTGTTATTCAGCCCAGCTTTCTGCTGATTGAAACCAGTTGTGACTGTACCTAGCCACACTTGGACTTTGAGGTTAACCAAAAGATGGTCCTGCAACTGAGCGAAGGAATGAACGAACGAACTATATTTTCAAACTGTTAAGAATCAGGCACACAGGCCCGAGTTAATTATGCCCTTTTGACATAAGAAGCGAGAGGAGTAAAATGTTTACGTGAACTCCAGGGTGCTTTTTATTATTGAGGAGGAAAGATGGTAAGGCAGTCACAACGAAAGAATGGGTGGTGATAAGGAAGCGTAGGGTTTTATAAGTAACAATGCAATATGCCCACTCAAAATGGTTAGGAAGAGGTAGACAGGTAGGCAGCAACAGAAGCAGAAATATGTTACAGAACGGGTTCAATAGAAACTTAAAGGACTGAAGGAATCTAGTCCTGTGCTGGTCTGGGACCCTGGTCCTCTTGAAAGCGACCTGATATTGATTCCTTAGCATCGCCTTCTATATTTAGCCAGCTCACGAAACCAAACGAGTCTGGCTGGATCAGTAATAGTAGGGGACGTGAGCGCCCAAGGTTACCTTCACAAACTGGAAGCCATTAAGTTCATTACCGATAATAAACGTGCTTATCTGAGCTGCATTCATTCATTTTTTCCTTAACATTATGGTCTATTGGTTCATACTGAATAATCCCTCACATCTCTGTCTCTCTCTCTCTCTCTCTCTCTCTCTCTCTCTCTCTCTCTCTCTCTCTCTCTCTCTCTCTCTCTCTCTCTCTCTCTCTCTCTACATATATATATATATATATATATATATATATATATATATATATATATATATATATAAATCTCTCTCTCTCTCTCTCTCCAACACACACATACATATATATTTTACGCACTCATTTAACTAAGTATGTTGCTGACGCCTGTCCGTCTTTCCAGTGATAGTGTTATAATCTGCTATGACGAGGCAAATCCCATGGCGATGGCGAGTATGACTAGCAGGATCCTTCCGCGTTAAGAAGTCTTCGACAAATCTAGCATGGCATTTCAGGACTATTGTTCCCATCATTTATCTTTAGTGTGTTTCTTCTAGAAGGGAAACAAAGGCTCAGTTCTCATCCGTTCTGCAATCATTTCTTCCTTCATTCTCATTTCCTTCCTGATGTGCCCCACCTCAAAGCAACAGGGTCCAAGCATTCTGCTCCCACGAGCCCACCTCAATACCTGTATCATTTATGTCCTACCTGCACACACATTTGTATCGTAGCATCTTCTACCCATCTGATAATTCACCATAGAGGATGTTATTAGGAACTATGCCATCATTCATGCTCTAAGTGTGATTGACAGACCTGCTTATGTCTACCTAACTACATTATTACCTCGCTTACACAAAGTTTCCTAAACGGACATTCTACTCACATCAACGTTACAGTCTCAGCAGGACTGTGTTATACATCCCATTTTTCTGCTAATTTGTCAACCGGATGCTTATGTAAATTATATTAATCTAGAAGTTTCCAATCACCAACAAGATGGCTCTTGTTCATTCACCCCTCGCTCGCTTTGTTTCAGTGACAACTAAAATCCGCATTTATTATCTCAGATTCATCATTCGTGTCAACAACAGCAAAGTAGGTGTGCCGTTACTGCCCATTCTTATACTTCTACAATCAGTTGTACACATTCTCTAACCCTATACTTATAAACCCACTGATTTATTTCGTCTATTTACAAAAACACTGTCACACTAGCTGCGGGTTATTCAGAAACAACAAAGACACTGCGGCACACTACACTCACAATACAGTACATGGAAAGATAATAAAGGTAGATAGCTGTAAGGAAACAAAGGTCACCAGCATGCACCTTAGGGCGTGGCGTCATAATGTGACGCGTGTGTGCACACACTTCAAATGTCAAATAAATAAAAGATTGCGTCTTCCTTTTCAATGAGATGTCTTTGTTACACCCACTATTGTACTGCTCTGTGTATCTATCAATAGGTTCTGGTTACAGTATTGACAAATCAAGGAAGAGAGAACCAAACAAAATACACAGCAGCATAGGTACCAGAAACTGGGTCTCGGGCACCTTGTACCCCCGGCCCCCTCCCAATGTTTCGGGGTGCTGAGCCCTCACCAACTAATTGATTTGATTTGATTTGATTCAAGAGACGACATCACAGCACTCCGGGCATTCCTATAAGCGCTCCGTCCCCATCTTCAACAGCCAGCGAAGAGTTCAGATACTAAAGGTGCCAGTAGCATTCTAATTAAACGTCCGTCTTGCCTTTCCTCTGAGCCTCGAGCATCTGCCAGAACCTCGCGTCACTCCCCGCTGCATCAATCTCACCAGACTGGTAATCCATCTGCTCCTCCGAACTGTTTACGCTCTCCTACAAGGCACCAACCACGTCTGCCTTATCATGTATCAGTATTCCACCAAGTTGTGCAGAGCCAGCCAGTCTGTCCGCCTGCTCATTTCCCACCACACCGGCGTGGCCCGGTGAAAAAAATCCAGACAATACTCCTCACCCACTAGAAAATGGGCAAACCGGGCCCAATTACGTATACAGTGCGCCGCGCACTAGTTTATGCCTTTCATATAATTTCAAATATATTATTACATTCATTTGCAATTTGGCACACAACAGTACAAACATTATTATTATTATTATTCACTCAAACAAGGCTTACGCCTCTTAAGTACCGTTCCTCGATAATTATAAAAGTGGCTGAACCAACAGGCAGATAGGTATGCAGGCAGGCATGTGCACACACACACACACACACATACAGACAGACAGACATCACAGTGATGTGGTTAGCATGTAAAAATAATATCAATCGCAACAAAATCGTACGCATATGAATAAAGCGTATGTCTGACAAAGCAGTATCCTTTCCTTGTGTTGACATACAAAATCAACAACAGTATGTATCCCAATGCGCTGACATGAATACAAACAATGTGACACAATGAAAACATATTAGTAGGCACATCCTACAAGTAGCAGTCATATCAACAAAACGCTTGGTTATGACTGGATAACGTTTATGTCATGAAGATGGGACGGCATTTATAAATGTCTGGTTGCCACAGAAACCAAGAGGTAATCGACAGTTCCGAGCTAAACCCTCATTAACCCAGACTTGCAGAGATTTTTGTCTGAAGCTGGCTGTGGTCACTGCGCATGTGCAAGGCCCACAAACGAGCTTCATTAACGATGTCCTTCAACAACACAAACAACTCGATAGTGCTCGTGCAGCCTGACAGCTCACAGCACAAGAGACGAAGCTTCTGCAGTTTTGTCGTCTTACCTTTCAGCGGATTTACACTAAAGCATGTGTTGTTCGTCCACGTCTGGACATTTTTCTAGAATCTGGGGCCTGAGTGCATATCTGATTTACAGATCTGGGTTAACTGAATGCAGCACACATCCATAATTAGCTCCCCTTTTACGACACATTTGTTAAGGACAGAGGGTGTACTGTAAAGTCAACTATGTACTATGTAAAGCAGGATACTAAGGAGACCAGGGATTCATATATATTTTTAAGGACGTTGTTCTGAATGGGACCACAAGACCGTGTGTACATGGAATGAAAATATCTTGAACACGACTCCTGGCGATGCAGGGGTGACACAGTAACGTTCTCAATGAGATCACAGACCACGTACAGATAACATGAAACAGTTCCGAAGGAGACTCAAGGTCACGTGCTGGTGATATGAAAATATTCTGAATCAGACCAAAGACCAGATACTCGCTACACAAAAATATTATGAAAGAGACCAGAGACTACGCGCTGGTCATATGAAGAGGTTTCTTTTTCGTTCTAGGGCACGCAGGCAGGCAAGGAAATGAGAATGCTGAAAGCTTGCCGGGAAGGCTATTGTGAAATGCGGACAAGCCTTGGACCAGAATAATATACTGAACGCTCTACGAGAAGTACCTACGAGAATTAAGACGTTTGCGAGAGCCAACTGACTGAATCTGCAGCAACTACGACCAGACTGCAAGTACAGCGAGTTAGATGGGAAAAGGAGAGGGAGGGGAGGGGGGGGGGTGGCAAGAAAAGCGCACTGCAGAAAGCCAAAAGCCAAAGAAGAAGAATAAACCAACATAGCACGGGTATCGTTAGCCACTAAACGCTGCGGGATTTACCGAGAAGGAGATGTGAGCACTTGTGGACTAAATAGTTCAATCTGCAATGAGGTTACTCCCACCCAAAGACCCGCCCCACCCCCTTTTTCCATATGGCATACAGATACGAAGATGACCAAAAGCTCACTGCTAGCTAAAAGCAAGCACATTTCCTCGTGTTCTCATTGTATCAGCCCTAAGCGTTTTGTCCACACCCATATTCTCTCTCTCTCCCTCTCTATTTCTCTCTCTCCCTCTATTTCTCTCTCTCCCTCTATTTCTCTCTCTCCCTCTATTTCCTTCTCTCCCTCTATTTCTCTCTCTCCCTCTATTTCTCTCTCTCTGTCTGTCTGTCTGTCTGTCTGTCTGTCTGTCTGTCTGTCTGTCTGTCTGTCTGTCTGTCTATCTATCTATCTATCTATCTATCTCTCTCTCTCTCTCTCCTGCTTCTCTTGCTTGTCTACAATGCTCAATGCTAGCTAGAACGCAACCATAAATTCCACTGGCTTCCCTTCCCCGATTGCAATCACCAAGTACAGATCGATAGAGAAGGAGTGGCATGTGTACACGACTTCCACCCAGACTTCCATCAGATTAACACTGTGAGGAAAACAGCATGTGCGGAGATTATACCAGCAGCCAGGATCCAGACAACCCGTTGTTATTAACGTGGATAATTTAAAAAAACATGCTGGGTTGCCTCCACATTAAAGGGCAGCAGCACTGCTGAATTCTGGAATCGTGTGCGATGAGACCCATCTCTTCCACAGTGCGACTCTCGTGCCAATGTCTAAATGCTTTGACAACTGTCCTTTTTTTCCCCTTAAAGCACGGTCGCTGTGGTCGAAATCGGGCATTTTATGAAACAATGTCACCAACCTCTAATGCAGGGGTTCTCAACCTGCCAGTGGCGACCCTAAGACCATCGCATAACACATACTCATTGAAGTTATGAACGAAAATAATTGTATGGTTGGGGGATGGCCATAACATTATAGAACTGGCTTTACAGCAATGGCTCTCAACCTTCCTTATGCCGCGACCCTTTAATACAGTTCCTTCGTGTTGTGGCGACCTCCAAGCAAACAATTATTTTCATTGCTACTTCATAACTTCAGTGAATATGTGTTTTCCGATGGTCTTTGACGCACCTGAGAAAGGGAAGTTCGACCCACAAAAGGGTGGCGACCCACAGACTGAGAACCGCTGATTTAGAGCCACCCAACCTGATTCGCACCTCAGTTCAAAGGAAAGTGCTAGCTCTAACACAACACACCATATTAAACCTTTTCTGGGGTATCTTCATGATGAACAGACTCTAGAACACGTCCTGCAAGGCTGGCCTTTCCTGGATGGGCTGTGGAGCACCAGGTGGCCACACCCTGCAGACCTGACTACTAATCTTTGAAGAAACCCAAGAGACGTTGAGCTGACATCTCAGTCTATGGCCCATAGCAGATTAAGCACGTGACCTTAGTTGCTACTCTTTTAGATCAACTTGTAAATGACAGTACATTTCTGGGGTACTGCTAGGAACTAAGCTTTTCTATACTTGTCAACAAAGACAACTGAAGATACATGATTTCTTTTTTTTTTTTTTTCTTCTTCGTCGCCGTCCAGTTATCTCATCCAAGTGTTAGGGGAGGCGGATGTAAGGCTCTTCTGAGTGCTCTCTCTCTCTAGGTTCTGGTTGCTCCTCCACTTCCGGAGTTCGGTTTTGATCCAGAACCTGACTTTTGCTTGCAAATCTGTTTTACAGAACAGGCTAATTGATGTGCAGATGGTTGATTCCTTGCCTCTCAGGCAGATGTATTTCAACTGTGAAGAAAGTATGCCTAATTAGTCCTCTATAACGACATGCATGTTGAAGAGAAGGGGGTGGCGGGGCAATGGGTCTATTCTTTATTCTCCAAAACAGAGCCACAGAATACACAGGGGAACGTCTTTTTATAGGTACAAATATCCTTATCTAGGGTTTGTGTGTGTGTAGTGATCGAGGACAATATTACAATTTTAACCTGCACAGTCCATGACAACTGTCCGCGAGGCCCTAAATCCCCTGCTACCTTTTCCTGGGCCGCACACATGGTCAATACAGGGAGTTACGGCAGTTTGGCTGTAGGGCAAAGAAGTCTGGGAATTTAGGGCCGCCTCGACACAGCAGTCGCCACGAACTGTGCAGGTAAAAAAAAAAAGGAAAGGTCCCTTTTCCACGCCTTTAGGCGTATAGGGCTTATAGGGCTAGACCGATATTTTTATTGACCAATCGGCGCAATATGGGTGATGTGGTCAGCATCAGCCTGCTCGCCTTTACTTCCCGGGACTGCACCCGGTACCCACTCGGGGCTGGGTGGACCTGGGAGTTAAGGTCATTTCTGAAAACAGTCCGGCTCCGCCAGGACTGTGCAGTTAAGGATGTTTAATTTTGCCCTCGATAGAGGAGATGTGAAATCTCTAGCAAGGATTTGAACAAGGATCTACCGCATGACAGCCCAGCTGTCTAACTAACTATTCGGTCGGCTGCTCCTTAACTACGATAAAGATGAGAATTATTTCCCGAAACAGGCAAGAATAAACATAACTGTAATAGAGCATCTTTCCTATGTGGGTTCCAGGGCCCTCTGGGGGGGGGGGGCAGGGGTAGAATAAACCCACTGCCTTCCCAACAAGCATATCGTAAGTCGACTAAATGATGGCTTCCTTCGAAATCTGAGTGCATCTGCTTGAGAGACAAGGAAACAACAGTCTGCATACAACAGGCCAGATCTGCAGAACGTATGTGCACGCAGCAACTGCGTTCTGGAACAAGACTACAGTCTAGAGGTGGACGAACAACCATAACTTTCCGCCAGAAGTTACAGCCGGCGAAGGCGAAGAGGAAGGAGAGGAATAACAGAGCATCTACAAGGAACGACAACACACATATACTTACAGCCGACTGGTGACCGCTTTGAGATAACTGAGTAAGATACGGAAGGTCTCATCTTTGTGATACTGACCGTAGCGCTGACGGCGTTTCTGATTATTTCGCTGGACAACTACAAGGTAGCCAGGCACCACAACGGACATTGTGGTTTCGTGTCGCAACAGGGCAGGTTCGCGGAAATTTGGTGTGCAGATGTCTTAAATAATATGTAACACCGTTTACTGTTCAAGTCGTTTAACAAGTTATTTAACACTTTTCTGGTGATGACCAATGTATATCATTAACAATCACTACTTTAAGGTCCACCTTATTAAACCAGTCAGTTAAGTAAATAGATAAGTGTCAAAGAATGCCGGAACCACAAGCAACTCCAAAGTCTTTAATCGCTGAATGTTTTCACAACTCAACTCAACTTCCAAATTTATACCAGAACTATCGGTCATCAAAATATGCACACAAGAGTATCATTGTTCCACATAATCGCAAACCCCAAACTCCCTCACTTCAGAGCACTAACATTGACAAGTACAACAACTTTCAATAAATGAACAGCCGGCTAAACGCAAAACCCTGGCGTTTATAGGTTTGTCTTAAAGCGGATCCGGCAGACACCTCCGTCTTCCAAGAAAGAGTATTAATGTTGTCCTTGTCTGCAGATTCCAAGAGCAGCTGATGATAATTCTCTACCAAGCTGATGTCTGATTGGGCAGCGCATTGTCATTTCCGGCTGGGTCATCTTCCACATTACACAAGCAGGTCAACGGATTCGGTGTTTGCAGGGTGGGTGCTGCAACTGTACAGTTACCGCCACCAATCAATAATGATCTCAGACACAAAGAATACCCACTCGTTCATTATCTCCAGCACAAAGACCATCCACTCTTTCATTACGTCAAGTAGGAACATTATTTCATTTATGACACAAAGAGTATTTATTTTGTCATTACCTCTATTACGGAGGCTACTAATTTGTTTATTTGCCTAAAGATAATATATACCACCCCCCCCCCCCCCCCATTCCGTGTTGGTTCGGGGGCCCTGTTATAGGAAAAACAAGAATAGACCTACTGCCTACCCAAAAAGCAAGTCATAAGAGTCGACTAACTGGGAACTTCCTTCAAAAACGGAGTGCATCTCCCTGCAGCCCAGAAGTGGAACAACCAGAACTTTTCGCCAGAGTTTACAGCTGAAGAACGCAAAGAAGAGGCAGATATCCTACCAACCTATGTTTTATTATCCCAAGTACAAAAAAGTATTAATTCATGTGTCTATTCCATGGATCAATATCATGGCACACGGGTGTAACCCATAAGTGCTTCGTTCTACTTCTAGCTTAAGCCTACGTCTAAAGAATCTCAGGGCAGTGCACGAACTCCGCAGCACCGGCAAGGATCCTGAAATACTTTGGGCAGATTTTTAACTCTAAATTTTGCCCCGGCAGCGCAGTTGGGCTACTCTTTAATTTCCAGTTGCCAATGGATGGTTTACGAGCTCACGGGCATCCGACCTTTCTACCTAGAGAACAGGGGGAAATTACTAGAAGTCCACGTGAAAAAAAAAAAATCACAGCTTTCACTGGAGCCTGAACCCGGGACCTCCAGCACTCGAGGCGGACACTATACCTCGAGACCACTTAGCCCCCTCCCTCTCATGTATCTATTTCAGGACCATACACCATCCACGCTTTCCTTATCCCAAGTACAACGGGTATCAACGCTTGTATCCATTCTTTAATTGCCCAAAGAAGAAAAATTTGTCTATTTCTGTTTTAATACGGCGCGTTAGCTAAGTTGGTTAAACCAGCTGTGCGGCGACCGCGTAACAAACTCCTTGTGGTCCAAGTTCACATTCAAGGGTAGGCAGAAAAGCCACATATTTTCCAGATGTACGGTATCTATCATGGAATCAAGGCCGAATGGTTGCAATATCCACAGTAACGAGCCAAAGGACTTAGAAGTACGACTTTCGACTCGGTTTTACATAATTTCAAGAACATATATCATCGAATTTTTATCCAAATTTTGCCGTGGTATGTGTTGTGTATGCTCACGCGCAAGGTATATTTCTGCACATAACACAGTCATATTACACAGGGCTAAGACCATAAGACAGGGCGACAATGGAATATAAATGGATGAATTCTGAATACAGCGGCGCTGGTAGGTGGCCTGTTTTGTGTCCGAGCCAAGAACCTCGTCAGCGCCTGAATTAGAAATGATATTCACATTCTCAGCACTCTATCAACGGCAAGGTTGGACACCATGCCCGACTGACTATCTTACGTCATCAGGGGTGGTGCATCTCTCTGGGCTTGATACAATACTGGCAGCAATATGCATTAGGATCTTTGCTCCGGGGACATACGTAATAAAATGAGGAGGAACGGAGAGGGAAGTAGACTGCAGAAACCAACTGTGCTGTGAAGAATAATGATATTATTAATAATAATAATGAAGAAGAAGAAGGAAAAAAAGAAGAAGAAGAAGAAGAAGAAGAAGAAGAAGAAGAAGAAGAAGAAGAAGAAGAAGAAGAAGAAGAAGAAGAAGAAGAAGAAGAAGAAGAAGAAGAAGAAGACCACCGTGCGAGACGACCAACACATACACCCTTGAAAGACAAGACAACAGCTGCGTGTACACAAATACGGACAACAACAAGGTCACCACAACAGGGATACAACTAAGTGCCTGGTGACAGCTGACAAGATGTACAACATAAACTAGATACCAAAGCTCAACTAGATTATCTCTTAGAGATGATGTACCGGTTTGTACTGACGTGTCCTCCATGTACAAAATAACAGTTATTTACTGTGTATGCATATTTCTGGATTGTTCCGGGACTATTTGTTTGTCCACCAGTTTTTCAAATAGGACAGTGAGGCACAGTTCATCTGATTTGCACTGCACCGGCACAGGAAACGAAAAAAGTATGTTGTGACCCGATTGAAGTGAAGCTGACACTTTGACTAAGATTCAGACTAAGTTGCATATTATTGGAGGTTTACAGGACTTTGCAGAACAAGCTCCGGCACTGTTTGGCTGTCTGTGATTTTACTAGGCAATTTTACGTTGAGTAGTATGCCACTACATGTGAACGATAAGTGCTCTTTACTACGGTCGAAATCAAAGAAAAACGGACTGTTGCCATATCGCCTGCAGCTGAATCGGGCCAGGTATTTCGGAATTACGAAGAGTGTTCGAAACAATTGAGCCAAACAAACAAACCTCCCAATGCTTATAATTCAGTAAAAGGTCAGTGACCCGCTCCTATTCTCTCGCCTTTGTTAGTCGTTAGTCGAGGTTATATAACTTCACTGTTAAATTGCCATAAATGCTGAAAATTTTGTTCAACTTGATATCACACAACATTTCCTTCACTATCCCATTTTAAAAACAGAGTGACAAACATTTCAAAAGTAAACAAATAAGGCAGCTGCTAGATGTGACAACACTTACAGTCCCACACCAGAACTGCGAAATCCCTTAACTAAGCATTATACAAGCTAGTTAGGACATAAATCCGACAGAATTGTGCTTTTGTGGCAGTAATGTGCTCTAAACCAGTGTTCCTCAACCCTACAACAGCCGAGGCTGACCAAAACAGGCGGAATTGTTTGGCGGCCCTCCGAACAGCTAAGCAAACACTGAAACAACACAAATGTTCAATCTGCCCCAGACTGGACTACAAGTTATACAAACGTGTGGTGTCCAAATAAAACTGTTTTAGGTGCTCGATCGGTTTTCAGGAAGGGTACCTCTTTGAAAGACTACTTATCTTATACCATTAGATAATTAAGCAAAATATGGCCCATTGGTTGAAGAACACTGCTCTAATTACTAGGCTCCTGGTGGCGCGACTCCAGACAGATGACCAAGGCAACTCAATCAAGAGTCACCTCATGTGTGAGTTTGCTGAGTCCACACTGTAACCGTTTCTTTATCAGTTTCCCTTCCTTCGTTTGTCATGTTTGTTTCAACTGGAACATTTAAGTCATATTGTTACTGAGCTTTGAATAATGTATTATATACATCTAGGCGTAGTATATTCGGTACTTAACTTAGAAATTAAAATATCTTAGAAGTTTGCAAGATGATGGGTTGTTATTGTATTCTGATTTAGAGGAGGGGCAGAGGAAGCTGAAATAGGAGGAGGAGGAGAAGAAGAGGAAGACAAGCAATGAAATCAAACCATACTCAAGGTATAAAACAGACCTAACGCTCAATATAAAAAGTAAGGTATAAGACGCATTCCCACGCCAACATCAGACCGGCGCCTTTACTTCCCATGACTAACGTCCAATTTAGCATACCTAATTTCACGCACAGGCGTACACACTCACAGACGTACGCGTCCCATCTCAGACAAACTCAACATCCTGGCTGACAACAAACTGCGACTGGAGCCAATCGTATTCCCCCTGCCTGCCAGCTAGTTCATTCATTGTCTCGTCTTGACCTATGACTTGAATGGACTCAGGGATGCTGCAAAGGACAATCTAAATTTAGATCTGACGCTAGAATGAGGGCAGTTTTCCCAGGGAAAAGAATCAATACAACTAATACAACAGTTAGATCGTTCAGCTGTCAGACAACAAATAAGCCCGAAATTAAGATTGAGTATTTATCAAAGTTAGGGTCACGGCAATGTACTTGCTAGCATACCAGCTTGACAGCTCAGCAGTCACGAGTTCGAACCCAACCACAAGTTTACATGACTGCAGATTCTAATTCTCTGCCTTGTGTATATGACAGAGTATTGACATAAAAGAACAAGAATAAATTTTACCTAACGATACAACAGATAAGTCAGTGTACATAAAGCAGCTACATTATCTCCACAAAATGAACGTGTCAGTATTTACATTGCCAGCTGTCCATTTTCATGCACATGGTTTCCATTACGCTACTTCAGCATCCTATCCGTTCGCGCATCATTCGTTATTTTATTTCGTGAACAGACAGGCAGGCAGGTAGGTAAGTAAGTAGACAGACAGGTAGGTAGGTAAGTAGACAGACAGACAGACAGGCAGACAGACAGACAGAGGGAGGGATAGATGGATAGATGGATGGATGGATAGATGGATAGATAGATAGATAGATAGATAGATAGATAGATAGATAGATAGATAGATAGATAGATAGATAGATAGATAGATAGATAGATAGATAGATAGATAGATAGATAGATAGATAGATAGATAGATAGATAGATAGATAGATAGATAGATAGATAGATAGATAGATAGATAGATAGATAGATAGATAGATAGATAGATAGATAGATAGATAGATAGATAGATAGATAGATAGATAGATAGATAGATAGATAGATAGATAGATAGATAGATAGATAGATAGATAGATGGATGGATGGATGGATGGACGGATGGATGGATGGATGGATGGATAGGCAGGCAGGCAGGCAGGCAGGCAGGCAGGCAGGCAGGCAGGCAGGCAGACAGACAGACAGACAGACAGACAGACAGACAGACAGACAGACAGACAGACAGACAGACAGACAGACAGACAGACAGACAGACAGACAGACAGACAGACAGACAGACAGACAGACAGACAGACAGACAGACAGACAGACAGACAGATAGATAGATAGATAGATAGATAGATAGATAGATAGATAGATAGATAGATAGATAGATAGATAGATAGATAGATAGATAGATAGATAGATAGATAGATAGATAGATAGATAGATAGATAGATAGATAGATAGATAGATAGATAGATAGATAGATAGATAGATAGATAGATCGGATAAAAAGGGAGAGACCGGGTGTAAGTGATGTCTGAGTCAGTGATGTTCACATGTACCTAAATGGAATCGATCTCCAGATCTTCGCGACAGACGGCTGTTCCACTAGCCCTCCCCTGCAGACACCTGGACCACTGTTGAACCGAAATAACTGGGCAAGTAAACCCAGATACTCGCTACTTAACCACTGTGTTGTACAAAGGTCTCTGCGAACGTCTTCAAGAATTCCTTGTTTAATGTCCTCCAGTCAGTCAGCGTTAGACTCGAAAAGAAACTTCAGTGCTTCAAGGAGCCGTGCTTCTGGCATAGAAGAAACAATTTTATTTTAGAGTCAAGGGGTATAGCTTCTAACTGATTCTTACTTTCCCAATGACTTTGAAACTTACTCCCGCTATTTTATGATCAAACATGTTTACTAGATGAAACTTATACACACAAGAATAGGACTGGGCATCAAAAGACAAACTTTGGTTCGTTTCTTAGTTCATCCCATCTCGGGGAATCCGAGACCTCGTGTGGAGTTCCTAGGAAAGTCCAATAGTATAGGGGTTGCATGGTGTGAAATAAACACCGACTAACACTAACTCTATTTCCCACGCCCCTCCCTGGACTGTTCCGGAAACTTCCTATGATGTCTTAGAGCACCCGAGATGGGGTGAATTAAAAGAAAAGTGCCTAAACTTAACAGAGATGAGATATGTTATAACAATGCGATTTTGTGGATATGAGGTCAGCGAATGTGGTTAACAATGTTATGATCCACGACTGTTGGAGTTCGCTTCCCGTGGTGGTCCGGAGTGGGGCAGAGAGGGTGGATCCGTTCTCGTGGTTTCCGCACAGTGGTACGAGAGTCGCATCGTGGAAGAGACTGGAGGCTCACCAAACTGTAGTCAACCTTCACCGCGGAGAGGTCACAGAAAGGAAGAAGGCAAATATATCAACTAGAATGGAGGTTGCATGGTACAGTGTGCTGCTCATTTTATGTTATAGCCGCCCGGCTCGCTAGCCTAGTTGGCTAAACCGGACTGCGCGGTGACCTTGTGACGAACTCCTTGTGGTCCGGGTTAACAACCGGAGGTAGGCAGAAAAGTCACATTTCTCCCAGATTTACGGTATTAATTATGGAAGCAAGGCCGAAGGGTTGCGATATCCATAATACCGAGCCTAAGGGTTTCTGGATACTTTAAAAAAAAAATTATGTTATAGCCCGCGTCAGAAGTTGTGGTTAACTTTAACAATCTGTACCTCAGTAACCGTGTCTGGAAGGGCCGAACGTAAGCCGGTGCCGCGTACCCAACTGGTCACCCTTGAAAAATGGAGTGTCGATCTCTTCGTTCGTTCGAGCCTTTTTCTGTTCATATCTATGCATCTCTCCCTTCCGACACCACCGGCAACAAGCAGCAATACTTTCTAACTGAACCAGGGCTGCCAATCAGGGCTAACAATAGGATTTTTTTTTTTTTTGGAAAAACCTAGCTGAGCTGAACAAAAAACCTAAGCAATACATAAACAAAGAACAAAAACAAAAACCAGATTGTTAAGAAGTACAAACTTGAAAGCTAAGAAACGAAACACTTACCCACTTTTATTTAAGGATATATTTAAAAAAAAAAAAAAAAAGATCCCAAAATCTCAACCCAAGGCGTCAAATAAAATCCCAGATTTGGGGGTAAAAACTCATCATTGGCAGCCCTGCTGCCGAGGGAATTCTTTTCAAAACCCAATATATGGCTGACAAAAACCCAATATATGGCTGACAAAAACCCAATATGTCATCCAAAAAAAAAAAAAACCAGAATTGTAAAAAATTATTTCATACTATTAAACTGAAACTATACACACCTTTATTTTACTCTAACAGCTCTTCTTCTTCGCCAGTTTAATCGTCACCGTCCCTTTTTGCTTTCTAATGCAAAGATTACCTTACCTTACTCTTTGCTATCTGTTCGCTTTCTGTAGAGATTTCGTTTGTTTTTTTAATCGATTTGCTTTCTTCTTTTTCTGCCTTTCTATCCCCCAATGGAGCATAGGCCCTCAACCAACTCACGCCAAGTCGATCTATCCTTCGCCATTGCATGGAGCTCTCCCTATGTCCTCCCCATCTTTCTAACTTCATTCTCCAGCTCTCTTCTTGTGTTTTTGGGCCTTCCTTTATTCCTATACACCTGTGGGGTCCAATGCAAAGACATTCTAGTTATGCTGTTCTCCTGTTTTCTCAGTGTGTGCCCTATCCAACGCCAGCGTCTTTTCCTCACCTCCTGATCCACTGGAGCCTGTTTAGTTCTCTCCCAAAGTTCTACATTAGTTATTCTATCATACCATTTTATTCCCTCTAATCTGCGCAGGCACCAGTTAATGAATGTCTGTAATTTATTAGTAATTGCCTTAGTTGTTCTCCATGTTTTCGCCCCGGACAGAAGTACTGAATTGACATTAGAATTAAAAAATTTTAGTTAAGTATTTCTTTTAATTTCTTTTGATCTCAACAAACGCCTTCGTGCTATGAAAGCTCCTCTTGCTTTTTGTATCATTTTTTTTTTTCATATATATCTATCAGTTTCTCCATTTTTATCCACATTACTGCCCAAATAGGTGTACGACTCCACGTCTTGGAGTGAGGTGCCATTAAGATAAACACCATTACTATTTGCCTGATATTTATATTCTCATTATCTTTATCTTTCCTTTATGGATTTTCAGACCAAGCTGCTGTGATCTCGCATCAAGTATATTTAATTTATCTTGCATCTGATTCCGTGAATGGGACGGAAGAGAAATATCATCAGCTAAGTCCAGATCATCAAGCTGTTTTGTAGGAGTTCATTGAATTCCATTCTTGGTGTTAGCAGTTACTGTTTTTATATTCCAGTCTATATCCAGTAAAAATAAGAGAGGCGACAAAAGACATTCCTGTTGCATACCTGTTTTAATTTCAAGAACTGCTTTAGCAGCCTCGAAATGTCTTCCATGTTCAACAGAATATGTATATATTGACAGTATGAATGTATCTGCATTCTGGGAGTTACTTTACAACATTTACTAGTCCTTATCGCTGCTGTCCTGTTCAAGTCAATCTTTAAACTCCGCTTCAGTAATCCATTCTGCTTTAAAACAGTGAACTTACTATATTCGATTCTGAGTTTACTGTCGACTGAAAACCCAAGATTTTTCTATTATTTTAAAAATAAAAACACCAAGAAAACCAGATAGCAACTAAAAAACCAAGATCCTTGGGGAAAAATCCAGCATTGGCAGCCCTTAACTAAACGCCCTCGCCCCCCCCCCCCAGCTCCAACAGCTGGTTCTCCGCCATAAATCAATACTGTGGGCTTCCCTAACAAACATGTCAGCCATCCAGCAAAACATCCCACACTTACGACCCCTATGTTGATGCCATCAGACACGAATAACACATATTTCTGGGCGCCAGAACCGGAGAGGGGGGGGGGGGGGTGCTCAACCCCTTGAGCCATCCCCACCTTCCAAGTAGATTACCCCACCCCCCTCTTTTTTTCCACCCAGTAATTTAGTCTGGCGCTGAGGGCTCCCCTACCTCTTAATAAAAATGTTCAAGCGGACTAGGTTACCCCCCCCCCCCCCCCTCCCCCCCCACCCCCACCCCCCAAAAACCATGTAATCGACATTAACTTGTTAAGATATTGCATATCATTTCAAATATATTATGTTTATCTGCTATTTTAAGTAATTTTTTTTTCTACAAAACAAAACAAAAAAAGAGGTGCATGTGAAGAATTTTTTTTTTTTTTTTTTCTAGACAAAAAGAGGTGAAGGTACTCAACATAAAGTGTCTAGTATAATATCGGTGATTTAAAAAAAAAAAACCATTGAAATAAAAAATGCAGGTGTGAGAATAAACAAGAACTGCTCCTACGCTTATGTCTTGTCCTTTTAGAGAGCCAATAAACATTTCATTATTTCACACCTGCTGGGCTAAGTTCGAAACTAATCTAGCAGGCTCCATCTCTGTTGCTATACCAACGGCGAAGCGCTTTCCTTGTTCCGTGTAGTTGTTGTTGCGTATCCTTTACAGGACGTTACAAAACGAACTCCAACAGCCCCTGGCTGTCATGTGGTTTCTTTTAGGCAAATTTACGTCCAGTAGTTTGCCATTGCTTCCTGGACGGTCGGCTTTCTTGATACCACCCTGTTTCGTGAGGAAACGCATTTCTTCATACTTGTTCAAACGTAACAAGTGAATACTACTTAATTCAAAGGGGAAGTAAAGAAAGCAGACGTCATGCTGACCATAGTACTCACCTAGTGCCGACTGGTCTGTAAAAATATGGGGTCAGTAAAGAGAAGGACCCTTTTCCACGTCTTTCAGTCGTATTCGGTAGACCTATATTTTATAGACCAACGGCACAAGATGTGTGATGAGGTCAGCATCACGTCGGTCGCCTTTACTTCCCATGAATGCGCCCGGTACCCACTCAAGGCTGGGTCGACCTTCGAAGCGAACCCACGACCTTCGATCCACAGGCAAGCGTTTAGCCGCTAGGCCACAACGACTCCCTCAAAAATATGGGAAGCTCTTCACATATGCCTGATGCGCCCAAGGCGTGAAAAGAAAACTTTACTTTTCATTATTTAATTCAAAACAACATAAGATCAAGGGGTGATTATTATTTTCTTGATTACATAAATCGGTGGATTAGAAGAACATTTTCTTGAATGGCAGAATATGTCTTACTACTTACAAAGGCTGATGATTCAGTTTCTTCCCTGTCAGTGCTCTCTGGTTTTAACAAGAAAAACTACTGTATTTCCCAAGTACAAGATGCACATATTGTCCAACATATAGGGTTAAAAAAAACTGTGTGCGTCTTATATAATGGTAGCAGATTTTTACCATATGGCTTGTTAGAAAACAGCCATACAGTGCATCATTTGGGAATGCTGGTTCATGAGCCAAATTAAGCAATGAAAGGAATTTTATATACATACATATACGCACACACACATACATATATATATAAATATATATATATATATATATATATATATATATATTTTTTTTTTTTTAGTATTCAGAAGCCATGAGTTGTTAACCCTTAGGCTCGGTATTATGGATATAGAAACCCTTCACCTTGATTCCATTGTAAATACCGTAAATCTGAGAGAAATGTGGCTTTCCTGCCCACCCCCGGGAGTGAACCCGGACCACAAGGAGTTCGTCACCGGGTCTCCGCGCAATCCGGTTTAGCCAACTACGCTAGAGAGCCGGGCATACACACATACATATATATACACACATACAGTTTTTGCGCTAGCCTTGGCGCCAAATGCCTCAACCACTGGATGGCAGCAGAAACAACCCCTTTAAATCTGCAATGAGAGAGGAATGGACCCAATAGACGAAGTCTTCTAGGGACAATCTGACACCAGCAGGTAGAGTGAAGAAACCAATTACATGTGAAGTTTGTACCTGGGCGACAATAGATTGGTTTAGATGATGGATCAACATCATAACACAAGGGGTAACCAATAAGTGATCCGTTCCACTTCTGACTCAAGTCTGAGTGAAAAGAATCTCAGCGCAATGCACGAACTCTGTAGCACCGGCGAGGATCCTGAAATACTTTGGGTAGATTTTAAACTCCAAATTTTGCCCAGACAGCGCTATTAGGCTACTCTTTTAGATTTTCAACTGCCAAGGGATTTTTTTTACATGCGCAACAATACACAAGGGCTTCCTGTCTTACTACCCAGAGACCAGGAGTGACAATATCCTGGGATTATGTGAAGACTGAGATCGTTGTCAAGTCATTCAAGCAGTATGGCATTTCCAATGCAACAGATGGAACTGAGGGTGAGGCTATATATATATATATTTATGTTATATCGTACCCTAACTGAAAGTATCCTTAGAGGAAACTAATTAGGGATTCGCTGAAAGTGCTGGACTGAAAGTCAGATTTTGCAGCTTAGCTGTAAACCACAATAAAATGTGACCAGTAACGTTTTATGGGTGAACGCAGAAATTATGTGATTTTTCATTTAAGAATGGGAAATTAGAACATATAAGTGATAAAAAGGAAACTATGGAATGCGCAATTCAAAATCATATCATCAGCACTTGCAGATATGAGACTGAGGAGCTGAGAATGGGGAATTATTGAAAGCTCATGGGATGTGAGGTGATGGAGATAGAGATCATGAGATATGATCTTATCCGGATACCATGAGATGTGAGACTGAAAAAAAGAGAGTGAATGAGCAGCAAAGATAACGGAGAGATTATCATATGTCTTATGGAGAGATCATGAGATATGAGATTAGGAAGATAGAAGTTGTAGCAAGATAATTTATTAGGGAGAAAAAATGAGATGTGAGATTATGAAGTGAGAAGTGGCAGTGGGATAATGAAGAGACCATAAGATGTCTTATTACAGCGATAATGGGACATACAGTAGGTAAACTCATGCTACAACCACATGAAAACATAAATTATCAGACTTCATATTTTCTACATGAGTCAGGAGCATCAGCAGACAACAACAACAACAAAACACCTGAAAATAAACTAGAAAGATGAGAAAATTCCAGACCGGAAATTGACTTCTGGCAGACCTAATCTGCTGATATGTGTACACCAAATGGAGGCCATTAGAGCCACATTATGATGCTGGTGTCTCAATTCTGCAGGAATGTTCAAACTTGGCATGGCCAAGATGTTTTCTAGTACAGAGGCAACATTTTAAGGGGAAAACCCAAGCCTGTACAGTAACAGCAAAGGCAGGTGGCCTTCTTCACTCAGCGCTCTAAAATAGAACCTGGAAGTTTCACTAGAAATCTACTTATTTAGCATTCTAAGCCCCTGAGGTATATTGCTGCTGAAATCACCCACCTCCATTCATATCTCTGGCTGGTCTTTTCTTTCCAACTGATGACATCAAGTGTTTGTAGGTCTGTCTGAATATTACCTCTTCAGTCTTCTTGATCTGTGACCATTCAACTCCCTTGTGTACACAGTTTCACCAGAAATCTTCCTCTTCCGCATTCTGAGCCCTTGATGTTGACTGCTGCAGATATCCCCCCCCCCCCCGCCCACTCCATTCATCTCTTTGGTTGGCCTTCTCTCTCTAATGTGTGACACCAAGTGTTTGTATGTCTGTCTGCATATTATTTCTACATCCTCTTCTTGATCTGCCTCCAGTCAACTCCCTTGTGTACACAATTTCTGTACACAATTTCATCAGAAATAGCTAAATGAATCAATAATTAGAAAAGTATATTTATTTCAGAGGTAGAAATAGATGAGTCAGTCAAGGTCACACAAGTAACATGTTGCAAGTTTACAAACATGCTACAGGGGAATCAATATGAGAGTAAGGTAACAGCTTGTCACAGTGCTGCCTCATGGACTAGTCAGATATTTTAGGATATTTTTTCTTACTGCAGACTACATTTGAGCCACGCTGAAACAAAGTGTCAGTATCATCATCATCCGGTCATGCCACTATATGTCACAAAGGTTTCACAGTCTACACTTCCATTCTGTTCTATCCTGTGCAGTCCAGTCCAGCACCTTTGGCATCTCTCAGCAATGTTTGTTTTAGGGTTTCTCAATCCATCGGTTTCACAATTAAATGCCTATTTGGTGATTCTCTGCTTGCTTCTTCTCGGGATGTGCCCAAAAAAGAACCACTGTCTGTGTCTTATAACTGTTGGTACCAGTCCAGCTCTAGTGCTCACTTTTGAGCCAAGCAGTGTGCGAGGCTGGCCATTGACAATATCCACTTATAATAATGTTTTGTAAAGATCATTTATTGCTGTTATCTGTACAGTATAAGTTTAGTAACTCAAGAAATGGTTCCTGGAATTAGAGGCAGGGGCTGACCAGCTTAAGGTGGTTATAGGACATTACAGAAACCTACTGCAGGAAACTGAATGAGGAAGGGGAGCTGGCAAGAGATGAAGAGTCGTTCCATGAGGCCATGATGGGAGTACCCTACAATGAAGCACTAGCTACATATTTATGATGATCCACTCAATGTCTGTGGCTCTAAACAACTTTCAATGTCTGTGGATGTCAGTGTCCTAATCTAGATCATATAGTAATCCTAGGAAAATGACATGCAGCCTGAAAACAATGTTCCGACAGAGCAGAACAGACCATTCGCTTTGGCTGGCAGCTGGTCTAGGAGGGATGCTCCAGTATGCTTCTCATCTGGCAGCTTTTGCAGCACGATTTGTTCCAAACAAACTGGTGAAACCTTTGCTTTGGAGTAAATAAGGCAGGCCAAAGGAGGGATCATGCTGTATGGGCAACATATGGTCTTTATTAATTCTGCCCGGGCTGCATGCTATGGAAAGGATGAATTTCATCTCTGGTCTTAATTGTCTATCACTGTGGGCTGTGATTCCCCAGCCTGCCCAACACTGAAAAGAGGATCAACTGACTGATCAGTTTGTTCCCTCCGGAATTCCACCTACAGGTTCACCACATCATCATGAAGTTAAAGATCTCATCCTGAATGGCAGAACAACAAAGCAGATCTTAGGTACCCTGCTCAATATACAAACAAGTTATAATTTGGGCACACATTAGAGCTACACCAGTCCTATACAGGTAAAGAAGGAAAGATTAAAGACCCAAACAATAAACATGATCATTCAAAAAGGACTTCCGGTTCTGACATTGATAGGGAATGGTTGACGGTTGAGAACTTGGCTTATGTTGACCGTTCTCGTCGCCGCTTCTCCTCCAGTTTCGATGTTGCAAGATTGTGGAAGTCCAGTTTGCAGCCGGAGCTAATGAGTTTAGTGCTCCTGGCGGCACTATGAGCTGTGATTATCCATTTTGACTAAGTTCCAGATTCGTACATAATGGCAATGATGCGTGGTGTTTTTTCTTTGTAGTGTTCCTGGGACATGGCGTATGTTATAGCTGCTATTTATTTGCTGGCCGTGGCTGCAGCTTGGCCGATGACATGTGGAAAATGGTCAGGAATAGTTTTAATCTACTCATTGCCAACCTATTTGTCGAATGTAGTTGATTTTCAGCGATGACGCCTGGTCTCGCAGCGTGTTTAAGGAGGCATGCACCTCATGGTTTGCCAGATCAAATCGTGTGTGTTTTGCTGACTGAGGACACTTTGTATGGCTACGGCATTCACTTGAAGTATCCAGCGAATCTGACTCAGTTTGTGACTGAAATCACTGGCATAGGTGGTTGAGCAATTATGAGACTAGCTCGTTTGCTGTGATACCGGAACCGTAACGACTAACTAACTAACAAACAAGAAGGATCACAGCACTGAAGTCCACAGCATCAGCAAGAAAACAAATGTGTGTTTCCTGGAAACCACAACTGCCATACATTTTCAGTGGTAAGTACATTTCCTGGTCTACAAATGTGGACACGGCAACAAATTATATTCTACACACTTAATGGTGTCAAAACGTAGTTATAATTTCAAAATATTCAAATTGGACCAAAGGTTATCATGATGTGTCTAAGAGGCCTAAACATGAAATCCACCAGTTAGGTATAAGGAGTAAAATCTTTGGTTTCCCTGGTTTTTTTAAAAATCAATGCCAACTGTTGGATCAAGTCCTAGTGCTTATTAAGTTTGGAGATGCAGCAGTAGTACTCAGCAGCCCACACATATAATGCACACTTGTTACCGACTGATCAAATAGGAATATAATCTCAGCCAATTAAGGCATGTTTTAAAAAGTAAACGTTAAATGAAAGGATAATAACGATAACATTTCACAGTGAAATGGGACATGTTTAAAAAAGTTAATGTTAAATAAAAGGATGAGAACGATTACATTTCACATTAAAACTGGATATGTTTAGAAAAAGTTACATGATAAATGAAAGAATGAGAAGAAAGAACAGCAAACATCAATTAGCATTCTGACACCTCTGAAGGTATGCTCTCAATGCTTTGCAGTTTTAACTAGTTTCATTTTTACTTTACAGGCTAGCAACATCTTCTCATGTCTAACAGAATGCATCCGATAACAAGCTAACAATTCTGTCAATTAAAGAAATTGTGTGAAACTACAGCGTACTGTGCAAATGAAGAACTTATATAGATGAATATAAAACACTAAATAATATACAAATCTTTCTGCTAATCTGTCACTGTGCACGATATATGAAAGGCAAAGGATTCTGGTAATGAGAAATAGGGAGAAATAGAATAAACACAATGCTAGTGTAAAGACAGACAACCCAAGAAAACTACAAAGCAGGATTAACCCTTTAAGTGCTAGGGGATTAAGCATCCAAGGCCTGAAAGATAGTAAGGAGATACGTACAAGTGGTGCATATTGCGTTCACTGGGCTTCTTTCTAGATAGGGACTTATGATGTGATCCTTGGGACTGGAAGAGTTGGGTGATACATCACAAAAATAACCATTACGTTTAACAGTATTACTTGCAAGAAAAAGATGAATACCTTTGCCAGACCTAGTGCAAAGCTGTTCACAAAATTAAACAAACAAGACAGAGAAGGACTAAATAGCCAACACAATTAGAGGCAGTGGCGGTAGTCGCCGGAAGTTCGCAAATTAAGTCGCCGGAAGTGCGCAACTGACACGTGACTGAGGCTCTGTTAGGGTTTTTTTGCGGCTCCATAATATGTGCCCGTTATTCGGAGGATAGCCCAATTAGAAATAGCAAGATAGAAACAGTATATTATGACCTCTATAGGAATAAGGTGGGGATGACAATAAAAACAAGGTATCTTCTTTAAAAAGAACAGGGAGATTAACCAGTACATTACTGGAACAAGATTCCATATAGTGAATCTGTATATGTAAATATACAATGACCAGGAAGAAAAAAGATATTTGAATACCACAGTAAAATTAAAATAGTCTGGGTTATTTAGAACACTTGGATCTTATGTGGGAGACCCGGGTTGGAATCCTTGGTGATGAAGTGATGGATGTATTTTTCTGTTGCGCACAAAAACACATTAACCTACAGTCCGCGGAGACTGCCCTAGCCATACAGCCATAAGCCCTCAGGCTAAAGCCCCCCCCCCCCCCCCCCCCACTTTACGGGTACAATGTAGTATTATATGCGGTAATGACGGTATTCTCTCTTTCAGTGTGAACAGTCGTTACTTTATTTGGCTATCCTCTGAATAACGGTCCTAAATTATCGAGGCCAAATATATACCCTAACAGGGCCTCAGTCACATGTAAATTGCGGATCTCTTTCGGGTGGCTATACCGCCACTGCCAAGAGCGAGGAGAACGCAGTGAGGAGCGGGGATAAACTAGATGGCTGGGACTCACGAACAAATAAAATGAAGGAAACTGCAGGAGATGCGGTAGCTGCTGCTCGTGAGTCCCAGCCATCTATTTTATCCCCGTCCCGAGCCACGAAAGTAGCCCGAAAGAGGTCCGCAATTTACATGTGCCTGAGGCCCTGTTAGGGTATATTTTTCGGCCTCGATAATTTGGAACCGTTATTCGGAGGATAGCCCTTTATTTGTAACAGTTGTTACACTAAGCTAAGAAATACTGGGTTCAAACAAGTTCAAACAATGAATAACAAAAGGGGTCAAAGCCACAGTGGGGACAGAGATGATTCATGGAAAATCTTGATGGGGTACAAGGAGTTTTGCGAAACAAAAATGCTTGGGATTATCAATGAAGATTCTCTTAGGTTGACTGGAAATAAATGAGTTAACTGGAAAGGGTAGCAGTAATTCAAATTAGGATATTCGGTTGAACTAATCTAGGTTACAATTGGGATAAATAGTGGTGGATTAATTTTTTTGATTTTCTATTCCAATATTGGAAACTGTTGTTTGTGAATTACTTTTGGTTATTTTAAAAAGCCAGCAATAAATCTAGAGTGGCGAGAATAAAAAGGGACAGCACAATTTAAGTATCAAAATTTTGGGGAAAACATTATTACTTTTAAATACGCCATTTTTTATAAGCAGCAAAAATTCAACTTCAGTAATGTTCACCATCTGATATAGCAACACACTATAATTCTCGTTTTAATGTAAGGCAGAAGTGTTGAGTACATCAAATTGAAATTAATGATTGTTCGGAGCTGAATGAATTCTTTACTTTAGGAATTTGCGAAATAAAGAGCTTTACTCATAATTCAATGTGACTTGAGCAATTGAAGTTGTTTCAAATGAAATAATGAGTCACATTTAAAATTACATTTGCTGAATCAAAGAGATAATGTTGTGTTATCTTCATCTAAATCTAAAATTACCAGTAGGCTGAAACTTTCAGTTAGCAATTAAATTTTGGGCATTTGATTTTTAATTTGAATTTTAGATCGGATGATTCACACACACAACAGGTAAACATGGTGAAAATAATGTAGCGATTTACACTTAGATTAGTAACTTAGACTACTACGAGATTTTGCAAACGTGGCCAATTAGAAGTTTAAAGTGAAAATTACGCTTAATAAATCAAAGATAATGCGTAAAATAAACGATGAGGAGTGAAAGTACACAACGAAAGCAAGGCGGTCGCGGCAGGGGCCATAACAAGAAGAAAGCAGCAGACGGCTGGACGGAGCGGTTGAGAACAGCTGATCTCCATCTCCGATTTCCCGGCGAAAACAATCAGGGTACACACAAACGAACACATTCTACTCACCCCATAAGCCAGTCCATTGTATCTCGCAGATACTCCGGTAACTTATCCAGCTTGAAGAGGACCTGTGACGGTCTACCTGTGAGACGAGCAAGCTTTCCCTGCCCACATCAATGTCGGTGATGACCCTAACTATAGAACCAACATGGCCACCCACTATTGATGCGCGCTGGGAGTGCGCGCTGGCATGCGACTTTTTTGGGGGGAGTATTTATCGACTTTCGTCTTTGATATATCTTCTTCTTTCTCTCTTTCTTTCTTTTGAAGTGATAAGACTATGAGATTCACTGGTTGTAATTGATATTCCTTGGAAGTGAGACGAACTAACGTTTGAACATGATGTACTATCTATACCATTAGACTCTTTTGCCGATGTGGTAGTAGTAAAGTACCGTTTTCAACGCCTTCAGGCGTATTAGGCATACAGGGCCAGACCTATATTTTACAGACCAATCGGCACTTGGTGGGTGATGTGGTTAGCATTATACGGGTCGCCTATACTTCACAGGACTGTATCAGGAGCCCATTCAAGGCTGGATCGACCTGGAAGCCAAAGTCATTTTGAAAAACATCTAGCTCAGTCAGGACCCGAACCCACGACCTTCCAATCCACAGGTTAACCTCTAGTCGCTACACCACGCCCCCCATCTCCTTAGTATTAGTTGGGATTTTCACAAAAATATAATTAGGCCTATACCAGAGACGGAAGAAGGCAGGAAATATCTGCAGCCATAAACCTCAAGGGCTCAAAATGTTAAAGAAGAAGAAGATCGGGATTCAACAGGTATACATTTCTCCTCCTCCCACCTTCTTCTACTTCTTGTTCTCAGCTCAGCTGGTATGCCGTGGTCTAGCTAGAATATATGAAGATCTACGTCACTCAAGACACACCCAGACTCAACTACATATTCTTCTATGACGACCTAATATAACTGATCTCTATAGCTATGTGGTAGAATGGGGTTTTCCGGATTTCAACCTGTTTGATTCTTCTTATCGAGATGGTAATCCCACAGACTGCAATCATAGAGAGGAAACACGTTTTTAAGGGCGGTGTATGCTATACAACCGCCTTCACCTTTCACAGCTCCAAATACAGTATCTTCAAGATGAGTGAACTCATGTCATTTATGATAGGAATGTCCTGAAATTGCTTGTAGTTTGAAAGAATCTTTGTGCAATCTTCAGCTTACCACACAGATTTAAATCCAAGAGTAATCTATTCGGAGGCAGCTTTCTTTGTCATGCTTTGTCCACATGTTCTATATTATTCAATGACCACGGGTCAGCGTGAGGTAAACAAAATAAAAAAAAATGAGAGAAAGAAGCTCGAACCGTAAACAAACTGAATATACTTAACTGTCGGAAGACAGACAAATAGCGAGTTTTATGTGCTAGTGCTTTCAACTCCACGACCCCAAGGGTCAAGGGTTATGTTTTATTGGTTAACAATAAGTGACTTTTAAGACGAAACGACTTGAAGAAACATACACACGATACGCTTTGAACAGAATTAATTCTGAATTCGTCTGAGATCCTAGCTGCGTGTGACATCGTCTCAGTTCAGCCCCTGCAACATGTTTCATGCTCCACATTTTTAGCTCTGAAAATCGTCAGTCTGGTCATGCGTTGAAGTACGTTTGCTCTGCTGTAGTCATTTGGAGGTGGCAGGTTCGATTATGGTAGCTCGGTCATCGTGTAGCAGGTTCTTTGCAGAACGTCACTTTTATCACGGTCCTCCTGAAAGAAACTGTCTTCCGTCTCGTGAACTTTCATTATGAAGTGTTCAAATATCCTATTTCCAGTGTCGTGGTTTTGCCGTCTCACTGATAACAAGTTGTAACCCAGTGTCGTGATTTTGTCATCTTACTGATACCAGGTTGTCGCCTGGTGTCGTGGTTTTGTCGTCTCATTGATACCATGTTGTAGTCGAGTGTCGTGGTTTTGTCGTCTGACTGATTGTTTGTTTGTTTTAGTATCCAGAAGCCATGAGTTGTTAACCCTTAGGCTCGGTATTATGGATATCGCAACCTTTCAGCCTTGATTCCATTTTAAATACCGTAAATCTGGGAGAAATGTGGCTTTTCTGCCCACCCCCGGGAGTGAACCCGGACCACAAGGAGTTCGTCACCCGCTCACCGCGAAATCCGGTTTAGCCAACTTCGCTAGAGAGACGGGCTCGTCTGACTGATACCAGGTTGTACCCGAGTATCGTGGTTTTGTCGTCCCACTGATACCAGGTTGTTAAGTGTCGTGGTTTTATAGTCTCACTGATACCAGGTTGTAGTCTAGTGTCGTGGTTTTAAAGTCTCACTGATACTAGGTTGTAGCCCAGTGTCGTGCATTTGTGGTCTCACTGATACCAGTTTGTAGCCCAGTGTCGTGGTTTTGTCGTCTAACTGATACTAATTTATAGCCTAGTGTCGTGATTTTGTGGTCTCACTGATACCAGTTTGTAGCCCAGTGTCGTGATTTTGTGGTCTCACTGATACCAGTTTGTAGCACAGTGTCGTGGTTTTGTCGCCTAACTGATACTAATTTGTAGCCTAGTGTCGTGATTTTGTGGTCTCACTGATACCAGTTTGTAGCCCAGTGTCGTGGTTTTGTCGTCTCACTGATACCAGTTTGTAGTCCAGTGTCGTTGTTTTGTCGTCTCACCGATACCAGTTTGTAGTCCAGTGTCGTTGTTTTGTCGTCTCACCGATACCAGTTTGTAGTCCAGTGTCGTGGTCTTCAGTATTTGTCTTGCCCTTTCTGGGTGGCTTGAGCGATGGATTGGTTCATCTTTTTGCAGGTTTCATCTATACCATTTATCCATATCTTTCTTGGTCTTCCTCTAGCCTTCCTCCGAGATGTTTTACTGTAAAAAGTCTCATTTGCAGTCTAATCTGACTACTTTCTTACTAGATGGCTGAAACATTTAATTATCTGTCTGTCAGTATAACCCAGACATGGTCTTATTCCATCTTTCTCTCTAATCCTGGTATTTGTAACCCTGTCTCGTCTAGTGTTGTAAGTGAGCACAGTCGACTGTTTTTCTAGAGAAGGCGGAGTTAGTGACCTTGCGGAGACAGCACAGTTTATATGTCTTCAGGAGTCTGTGGTTCTTGAGTAGTACTTACATAGGGACGAATGCGGCACTCAGGTCGCCAGTTTGACATGTCCGATGAAAAGGACACGCAATGTTACATTTACAGTTTACCCCTCGCGTGTGCGTTCCGGGGTATGATTGCGGTGAAAACAAGAATAGACCCACTGCCTCTCCAACAAGCATGTCGTAGGAGTCGACTAATTGGAGGCTTCTTTCGGAGTCTGAGTGGTGCATATGCCCTAACGGCAAGGAACAACCAACTGCATACAAATACGCTAGTAAAACGGATGTACACGCAAAACTCAGCCCTAAAACAAAGCCAAAGTCAAGATGGACGAACAACCAGGACTTCTCTCTGAAGCTCACAGCCGGTGAACAAAGAATACTATTCCACCAGTTGCAGCTGAATAAACGTAGAAGTGTATTTGATATACAAAGAAAACTAACAGTATTTGTATTATAATATTTTGAAATGAATTAATGATTTATTGCTTATGCTCAGTGACTGAAATATACACCTGTTGCCTGGGGGCGTTAGCCATTCTAGCACATAGGCGCTGGAACCTGTGGACACTGGAACGTGTGGGTGCTGGAACATGTGGGTGCTGGAATATGTGGGCGCTGGGACCTGTGGGGGCTGGAACCTGTGGGCGCTGGAAAATGTAGGCGCTGGAACCTGTGGACGCTGGAATATGTGGGCGCTGGAACCTGTGGGGGCTGGAATATGTGGGCGCTGGAATATGTGGGCGCTGGAACCTGTGGGCGCTGTAATATGTGAGCGCTGGAATATGTGGGCGCTGTGACCTGTGGACGCTGGAACGTGTGGGTGCTGGAACATGTGGGTGCTGGAATATGTGGGCGCTGGGACCTGTGGGGGCTGGAACCTGTGGGCGCTGGAATATGTAAGCGCTGGAACCTGTGGACGCTGGAATATGTGGGCGCTGGAACCTGTGGGGGCTAGAATATGTGGGCGCTGGAATATGTGGGCGCTGGAACCTGTGGGCGCTGTAATATGTGAGCGCTGGAATATGTGGGCGCTGTGACCTGTGGACGCTGGAATATGTTTGCGCTGGAACCTGTGCGGGCTGGAATATGTGGGCACTGGAACCTGTGGGGGCTGGAACCTGTGGGTGCTGGAACCTGTGGAGGCTGGAACCTGTAGGGGCTATAATATGTGGGCGCTGGAACCTATGGGGGCTGGAACCTGTGGGCGCTGGAATATGTGGGCGCTGGAACCTGTGGACGCTGGAATATGTGGGCGCTGGAATATGTGGGCGCTGGAACCTGTGGGGGCTGGAATATGTGGGCGCTGGAACCTGTGGGAGCTGGAATATGTGGGCGCTGGAACCTGTGGGGGCTGGAATATGTGGGCGCTGGAACCTGTGGGCGCTGTAATATGTGGGCGATGGAACCCGTGGACGCTAGAATATGTGGGCGCTGGAACCTGTGGGGGCTGGAATATGTGGGCACTGGAACGAGCGGACGCTGGAATATGTGGGCGCTGGAACCTGTGGGGGCTGAAATATGTGGGCGCTGGAACCTGTGGGGGCTGGAATATCTGGGCGCTGGAACGTGTGGGAGCTGGAACCTGTGGACGCTGGAACCTGTGGGCGCTGGAACCTGTGAACCCTGGAACCTGTGGGCGCTAGAACGTGTTGGTGCTAGAACCTGTGGGTGCTAGAACGTGTGGGCGCTGGAACCTGTGGGCACTGAAACCTATGGGCCGTGGCATCTTAACCCTCTTCCCTTCCCCTTCGCCCGCACTCCGGTCACTAAACCCCCAACATTAGAAGATTTGCGAAACGCTAAGTGCTCCAACCCGTGCCGCAGCAGGTATAGACCATTCAGTTCCAAGTACTTGTTACAACATGCTTTTATTTTTTTTTATTATTCTGTCCCTTTTCAAGTCCGGTCTGATGTTGACAACATCAGCCATTGAGCTGACCGTTGTTGACACCACCACATCAGCCATTGAGCTGACCATTGTTGACCAACACATCAGCCATTGAGCTGACCGTTGTTGACCACCACATCAGCCATCGAGCTTACCGTTGTTGACTACCATATCAGCCATCAAGCTGACCGTTGTTGACCACCACATCAGCCATTGAGCTGACCGTTGATGACCACCACATCAGCCATCGAGCTGACCGTTGTTGACCACTATATCAGCCATTGAGCTGACCGTTGTTGACCACCACATCAGCCATTGAGCTGACCGTTGTTGACCACCACATCAGCCATTGAGCTGACCGTTGTTGACCACTACATCAGCCATTGAGCTGACCGTTGTTGACCACCACATCAGCCATTGAGCTGACCGTTGTTGACCACCACATCAGCTATCGAGCTGACCGTTGTTGACCACCACATCAGCCATCGAGCTGACCGTTGTTGACCACCACATCAGCCATTGAGCTGACCGTTGTTGACCACCACATCAGCTATCGAGCTGACCGTTGTTGACCACCACATCAGCCATTGAGCTGACCGTTGTTGACCACCACATCAGCTATCGAGCTGACAGTTGTTGACCACCACATCAGCCATTGAGCTGACTGTTGTTGACCACCACATCAGCTATCGAGCTGACCGTTGTTGACCACCACATCAGCCATTGAGCTGACCGTTGTTGACCACCACATCAGCTATCGAGCTGACCGTTGTTGACCACCACATCAGCCATCGAGCTGACCGTTGTTGACCACCACATCAGCCATCGAGCTGACCGTTGTTGACCACTATATCAGCCATTGAGCTGACCGTTGTTGACCACCACATCAGCCATTGAACTGACCGTTGTTGACCACCACATCAGCCATCGAGCTGATCGTTGTTGACCACCACATTAGCCATTGAGCTGACCATTGTTGACCACTACATCAAACATCAAGCTCACCTCTTGGTATATAAAAATATAAGTCGACGATCATATGCCCGATGCACCACTATCATGTAGAGACCTTTACTTGTTTTACCTAATAATAATAATTATTATTATTAATAATTTAATTATTATAATAGGCATTATTTTTAATAAACAAGGCACTTAATGCGTAAACCCCTTGACGTCCACCCCTAAATACTATGAAGAGTTGGGCACCCCGCCCCCCCCCCCCCCCCCCCACCAATCCCATATTTTGTTAGGCGGGCCTTGCCCCTGCTTTAGCATCATTGCCTCAATAAGTATTTTATTTGGATGGCTTGCCATGTGGTATGAAACCGTGTGGGATGCAGTTAATGACTTCCACATCAACAGACACTTAGCCTAGCCACAGATGTCGGCTTAACTTTCATGTTCTTGCATATCCAGTTGGCAGCCTGACAACAGTAGTCATTGCTGATCAAGCTACCTGGGTAACCACCATCAAGTGCCTTGTAGACTGGTGAAGGTGATCTTGCTGTTCCATATATCAGGATCTTCAACAGAGTGTTTCAGTTAATCGTAGTTTCGGCTTCACTACAAAAAACGCCCCCCCCCCCCCCGGCCCCCAGTTGCTTCGCTGCTGTGCCAGCGAAAAGTCACACAGCATGCCAATCAGTGGCCCCTCCGGAAAAGACAGAAAAACTGAAGAAAAGTTCTGTCCCGGCAAAGTCACTAGCACACACACATGGTTCAATGCATAAGGCAGCCTTCAGGGTTAGCGCACTGACGGAACCGGACTTCTTTTCAGAAATGATCTCGACTTTCAGGTCGACCTAACCTTGAGTGGGTACCAGGTGCAGTCCTGGGAAGTAAAGGCGGCCAGCGTTATGCTGACCACATCACCAAACAAGTGCCGATTAGTCTATAAAAATAAAAGTCTAGCCATATATTGCCAATACGCCTCGAGGCGTGGAAACGTTACCTCAACTTGTCACCCCACCAGGACCGCACAACGAGCGTTTAGCACCCGGTGACACACGGTGCCACCCCCAGGTGTAAGTCCCAGAAACCCAGTTCAACCACAAGGTTATATTAGGGCCCCTGCGACGGTTACGAGGTGACATAAAGTCCAGCCGGGGTTGAGCTTTCTTGTGAAATAAAATGTGTCCGATTTCTTTGTATCATTATTAGTTTTTAAAGACAAAAAATTGTGTTCCGTCAATTGTCACGTTCAACCTGAATCCTTGAAATGGGAGCTTCAGGTTATAATTGTGACTAGGTTGTGTGCCCCATATAAACATGGCTTAGCACAGCACGCCACCAGTAGCCCTGAAAGTGTTTCATCAAAGGAGACAGACCCAAATACTGTCCTGACCTGTGACGAAGTCGTCTACCGGCGAGCTAAAAGGCGACCTGGTCGCCGATGCCATTTCCTTTAAAACTAACTACAATACGTAGATGTATGTATGAAATATGTGAGTCCATTTTTTCCCCGGAACTTCCCAGCAAAATGAGATTGGGTATTTTCTTTGCTTTGTGGGACGAATCTAACATTTATCAACCGACAGCCTAAAGGAGGTACCGAGGGGGGGGGGGGGAGAGGTGTAAACAAAGGAGATGAGATGAGGAAGGGAGGAGGATTGTGGAAAATGAACTCCCCAAAAGACGTAACTCATATATTATGTCTGCTGTAAGTAGTTGCCTGCACCAAAGACGCAACAGACATACACGGCAGGTCGCGCTGAACTTGATTAGACCAGAAAGAATGTTGGAACTGCCGCTTTGGAAGTCCATATGTTCTGAAGATAAGGTGAACAGATAAAGATAAGCTAAAGAATATAGACGCTGCTTTTTCCTAATTTGTAAAGGTCTGGAAAAATAAAAACAAACACTAGAGGAAGATAAAAAAATATGTTGTTATTTCATAAATTTGCCTCCTCTGAATTGGTCGAACACAATTTTTCATTGTATGCGTGATAGGCCACGAACTGCTGACGTCACCGGGTCGGGCTAAGGATGCGTTAACGCAGCGGTTCTCAAACTGGATGCTGAGGCACCCTGGGGTATCATAAGCGTATGCCAGGGATGGGGCGACAATAATCAAGAAAAGTCAGCTCAAAATTATGAAATTCTTAAAGAAGGCATGTAGATACTTAAATGTTAAAATTTAAGTTGTCTTCCCGTGCCACTGTCGAAAATAGTTTATTTCTTGTTTGAGAACCGCTGCGTTTACGCATCGTTAGCCCGACCTGGTGACGTCAGTAGCACGTCCCGTCAGCTGGAGCCGGTCGTGGATAGGCTCCCAAAATAATCGCCACGCATGGATGCATATGTGAATTTATTACCAAACAATTTACACGCCTGTATCAATAACTGTATTTTTTATGTTTTAGGGGTACACAAATTATTAGTCAAGCAACGATAAAAGATATTGGCTGATTTATGAAAATAGCAGCATATGTACAACTGTAAATTATAAAATCATAAGGACATGGAAAATCAAACCCACATGCAAAAAAAAAATCGTGTTAATCCCTATCGGAGTTTTCAAAAAATGTGTTGAAAGTGTTAGGGCACGATTTTTTTTAAACATACTATAGATCAGATGATTTCTCATCACTTCATCGGTGGGGGGAGGGTGGGGTGGTGGTCATGATCTGGCCAGTGATGAAGCTTATCAACAGCCACACACTTTGTAAGCTTTGGAGACTGGGTGAAAGCCTTGATGGGTATTCCAATATACTTCAACGAGACCGCAGGGTACCAGGGCCAGACACAGTGCTACCGTAATGCCATAGGGTGTGGACTGTAACAAAAGATAGGATGGTGGTTGGTTATAAGATCGTAGCTGCTTGGAGGGGACAAACCGATGGATCAGTTCTCCAATGCGTAATATTAACATTAGTTAACCATCTTCTTATCAGGCAAATAGTAATGTGGTTTCTCTTAATGGCACCCCACTCCAAGACGTGGAGTCGTACACCTATTTAGACAGTAATGTAGATAAAGATGGAGGAACTGATAGAGATATTAAAATAAGAATACAAAAGGCAAGAGGGGCTTTCATAGCACTAGGGAATTTGTGGAGGTCAAAAGAAATTAAAAGAAATACTAAACTAAAAAATTTTAATTCTAATGTCAAATCAGTACTATTGTATGGGGCGGAAACATGGAGAACAACCAAGGCATTTACTAATAAATTACAGACATTCATTAACTGGTGCCTGCGCAGAATAGAGGGAATAAAATGGTATGATAGAATAACTAATGTAGAACTTTGGGAGAAAACTAAACAGGCTCCAGTGGATCAGGAAGTGAGGAAAAGACGCTGGCGTTGGATAGGGCACACACTGAGAAAACAGGAGAACAGCATTACTAGAATGTCTTTGCATTGGAACCCACAGGGGCATAGGAATAAAGGAAGGCCAAAAAACACATGGAGAAGAGAGCTGGAGAACGAGGTTAGAAAGATTGGGAGGACATGGGGAGAGCTCCATGAAATGGCGAAGGATAGAACGACTTGGCGTGAGTTGGTTGAGGGCCTATGCTCCATTGGGGGATAGAAAGGCAGAAGAGAGAACCATCTTCTTACCCACAGAGGATTGCATGCTGCACCAGCTGGGGGTGACCAATTCGGGTGTCCCAATTATAACTTTTTTTTTGTAGATTCAACTGGGTATTTGGGATTTGCACTGTCGGCTGCCACCCAGAATGTGTAAACCCCTCCCCCTCCCCCTCCCCCTCCCTCCCCTGCAGGATTACCAAACAACAATGAGAAGGAGACAAAGTTCTTTGGTCATGTGATGAAAAAAAAAAAAAGGAGCACAGGAAAATATCGCGACGGCTGGAAAGATCACTGGTAGTAGAGGCAGAGGCAGACCAAGTGAAATGATGGTGGATGGCTTAAGACAGTGTCATGGAGGAATATCATCAGTGGAACTGATCCAGAACACACAGGACCAAGATCTGTGGAGATGCATGAACGCCTACGGCTGCTGGCAAGGCACTTGATGATGATGAGGGGGGCGGGTCAAGGCTTCAAGTACCATATCGGAGGGAAAATATAAACAATACAGCGCATTCAATTTCTTAAGAAAAAAAATTTTTTTTTTTTAAATTTTTTTATATATATTTTTATATTTTTAAAAGTGAAATAAAATAGAAAAATTATCTGAAGAACATGGGCAGAGACGATATGAAACAATGACATCTTAAAATATCTGAACATGAAGGAAAATTGCCTAGTAAACAACATCTTGTATCTGAAACTATTCAACACATTTTAGCCATGTCAAGCTCCACGGCCGATCAGGGGAAAATAAAAGCAAACGGCATAGTATCAGGAAAGAGGGGCAGGGGCCGACCAGCGCGAAGATGGGCACATGATATAAGTGACACTGTAGGTCGAAAGTGCTTGAGGCAGGAGATTAGCGAAAGACCGAGTTTCTTTCAGGCTGATAACAGAGACGTTCTGTCAAGGACTTGCATGATGATGGCAATTTCTAGATCTAAAGATTTAATATCTTTGTGTATTCGCTACGGATTCCGTAATTAGAACATCATTGGAAGACTGCAAGGGTATCTGTCGTTTATCCTGTTAATTTGCAATCCAGGGTGTGACATTCTGATGTGAAACTGATTTTCAAAATTGCAGGTAGCAGTTCAGAAAATCACCGACACCCCATTCATTCGTATTTTACAGTTATTTTAGGGTATCGGGAGTAATCATTGTCCGGGATCAATCCAACCGTGACAAATACATAAATTGCTGCTGTAGAATCCAGTCGAATGATGATGAAAGTCAACTCCGGTGCACTACAGTTATACACCTTAATGAAGTAACAAACTCACTGTATAGTGGCGCCTAAAGATCTTAAACATTTTTGCAGATTCTAAGCATACATAATTTATAAAAACATCTTATCTACCTAGTTACAGTCATATAATTCACCCTTTAATTCAAAACATTTCCTAATAGTTATCGTCGTCTCCATATGGGATGCAAATTTTCATTATTTCGAAGCCCCACCTTGGTTTGGGGGGAAAGGGGGGGGGGGGGGCTAAATATAGCACGGCCTTAAATATGGCCTGACGGCTAAACGGGGTTTCCGAGACTTCTCCACGGGTGATCCTCATCTACATGGTGGCACTTTGTGTCACCGAGTGTTTATCGCTTGTGTGATGTCCTACCTGCCAAAATATAACAGCTTAAAGGTGCGCTGTCAAAAGTGTTAATCGCAGTCCTGTTGTGCCCTGTCTCAACTGCATCTCCGGTTTGATTTCTGAATGCGGATCACCATTACAATTCTATTACTGTTGTATTACATTTCCTTTACAGTGAGATCTACCTAGGTTGTCTTGACATCTGATACTTTTCCGGGTCGTCGTGCTGTAAGTTTGGCTTTAAGAAATACAAAGGGACAGAACCACCGAGTGGCTAGGTTTAATCCAGTATGTTACACCCCTTTATCCAGCTTTTCCGTTTATCTTAAGTCTCTCACCCTTTCTGTGTCTGTCAGATATTGCAGTAACTCATTTTATCATACCCTTACCTACAGTAATACCGAGGGGTTAAGTAACACCTCTGTGGCACAAAATAATTAAAATAACAAGAGGCATAGAATGGGTTATTCTAACATAACATAAATTATAACATATTGTAAGGGCAACACGAAGAACAATCAAGTCATAGGATAAATGGCACTAATTTTGAAATGCAAGCAAGTGAATATGAACATTACAAGAGCACTGTTCAACATAATATTCTCACCAACGCTTTCCTATCAGTGCTGAATATGGACACTATCTTCAGAAACTAGGAGAAATATAGTCGCCATATAAATTAAATGTTTACATATTTTGTATGCGAGGTATTTACAGAAAGATCGTCTTGGTAACGATGGTATCAGGAGAGTCAGTATTGAACCTATACTGAAATGAATAGGTAGACCACAGATCAAATGGTTTAGTCATATATATATATATATATATATATATATATATGTAATATATATTTGTCCTTATATATTTGTAATTTGACATCTAACCATAAATAAAAGTAACAAACTTTTTTTTTTTTTAAATCTATCAATTGAAAACGCCTCTCTACTAGACTGTACGGCAAGGTACACAGAGCAGTACAAACAGCAGCTGTTACATGTGTGCTAGTTATAACTTCCTTGGTAGTGACTACGGTATCCGGGATTTCCCATACTGATATGCCATCCTGGGTTAGATTTTCGTATTCTTAGTAATGGCCAAACGCTTCACGGGAGGCTTGGAAGAGGGTAAGTAGGGAAACGACCACAGAGGTCACCTGCTCTCCTCATGTTGCAGGATTCTGTCCAGTGACCAGCCGGTCTCCCTACCACCCAATCCACTGGCCTACATAATGACTTAGTGACGTGTTCTGGTGCCCCAGTATGACCGTGCTATGTGGTTTTCTGTTGAACAGGGTTTACCGGATTTGTTGCTGTTTGATTCTTAGCCTTGAGACGTTGATGTTACAGACTGTACTCCTAGAGGCTAGAAAATTTAACTTTTTTTCCCCGTCAATCAATCAATAAATCAGTCAAAAATTGATAACACTCCATTCAGGACATTTCCACACGTGCCCTGTCCTCACTAGCCAAAGAAGAATGAGAATCAAACAGCAGCAGTTCATAGAAACCCTGTTGGATCGTTTAAAACGGTTATATCAGGCCACCCAAACGGTTATGGAGACACCTGCAGTTCAATTAGGGGATGTGTTTAGTAGATCTTTACTCCGATCACAGATCCATTTGCGTATGAATTTAATTCTCCTGGCAGCCAATAGGAATATACAAATATATACTTAGTAGATCCTAGTCTACCTTGGGGTGTAAAGGTTTAACAGAGAGGTCACCAGATTTCTCTATCAGCAGTTTTCTTTTTAGCTTTGTTCTATTCCAGTGGGCAGTCAGTCCGGGAATTGTCAGATGTTGTTTTTCCAACGAACTCTTAGTTGTCATGGAGGCCATATTTTCTATTTCTTGGCCTCCTGTGTCTGCTCTAATGGCCGATTTTCCCGTTATCTGGGAAAAAACATACATATAAGAGGTCTTTTATATGGAGGTTGGCTGCTGTCGATATGTGAACCCACGCCTGTCTTTGGAATTATTACATACTGAGGTCCCAATATCTTCCACTGTGCCACTCTCCTACTACAGTCTCTTCTTGTTTCTGTCTAAAAGCCATCGTTTTTCTCAAGCCAATGTTAGTCTAGACACTTCCACGAGGCAGAGGCAGATTGGTATTCGATGTGTCTGTCTTCTAGATGAATTGTTTCTAGAGCTTCATTTACCTACAAAGGGCTTCGCTAACTTATTTTAGCCATACTTACTATAGCCATACTTATTTGGCTATATTTGTTTTTGTCATACTTAGTTTAGCCACACCTAATTTAGCCACACCTAATTTAGCCACATTTAATTTAGCCACACCTAATTTTGCCACACTAATTTAGCCATGCTTAATTTAGCCATACTTACTTTCACCACACTTATTTTAGTCATACTTGACTTATCCACAGCCTTACTTAATTTAGCTATATTTGCTTTGGCCATACTTGTTTTAGTAATACTTAATTTAACTACACTTAATTCATCCATACCTAATTTAGCCATACTTACTTTAGCCACACTGTTTTTAGTCATACTTAATTTAGCCACACGTTTTTTTTTTTTTTAATTATCCAGAAACCATGTGTTGTTAACCAGTTGGCTCGGTACTATTGATATCGCAACCCTTCGGTCTTGATTAAACACTTAATTTAGCAATACATACTTTAGCCACACGTAGTTTTTGGCCACACTTAGTTTAGCCACATGGCCAAACTTGTTTTAATCACTCTTAGTTTGCCACACTTATTTTAGCCAGCCAGCCAAGACCGTTATCTGGCATGTGGCACGAAGAGACAGAAGAGGTTAGGGTAAGGAGATTGGATTCAAATTAATCCGTCAAGCCCCAAGAATGTGATTGTCCTCCTTAATTAGGTACCCGACGCATTGATGGAGTAATGTTCCAACGTCATCGTAAAATGGTCAACCAAAATGGGCCAGTAACAACCACACAAAAAGACCATCACTGTGTCATGTTTGTTTTTTTTTTTTTTAGTTGTTAACCCTTAGGCTCGGTATTATGGATATCGCAACCTTTCGGTCTTGATTCCATTGTGAATACCGTAAAATCTGGGAGAAATGTGACTTTCCTGTCTACCCCCGGGATTGAACCCGGGCAACAAGGAGTTCGTCATCAGGTCTCCCCGCAATCCGGTTTAGCCAACTACGCTAGAGAGCCGGGCTCACTGTGTCATGTAAATGGTCAGACAGACAGCACTCCAGGCTAAATTCCACAAATCACAAATATCAGATGCATAAGGCAGCCGCTAGAGGTGCTAACGCCTGTTTTCTGTCATAGAGATTGCTCTTCATAGTTGATAGAATCAACAGTCGCGAGAAACCAGCAGACGATAGCGCATTAATGCTTTAGGCAAACCACCATTTATGTGGCAACCAGAATGTACAGTTTATAAGCCAAATCTCCTGGAGAACACACAATCAGCATTTCCCTGTGCAATTGACAGCTCACAGTGTCGAACCATGCACTTAGCTCGATAGCTGGCTGACGGAACCGGATTTCGCCTTGATCTCGTATGTTGTCCCATGCATCCCCCCCCCCCCCCCCCCCCCCCCCGTTGGGTAGTTGAAACGTTCAATGGATTACTGGGGGAGAACACGTTCTACCACAAGAAGGCGAGGAAGGCTTGAACAAGACAGGCTAAGAGACATTAAGAGTTGTGTAGTGCACATTATTTCTTCATTAGAGCTTCGACGGGGCATGAAAAACTAAGAAATGTGCAAAGATAACCTGCTAGAGCTGAATGCGATGCAACAGGTTGTAATGTTACAATGAAATATTTACCAAGAGCTCACATTTCTTAGACGGATGTAGGAAAGGATATCCGTGATTACAAAGTGGAAAAGTCTGTTTCACTTTGTCATTGTGGCGGTGTTTATAGCGGTTATAAAAAGGCAACGATTTAAAGCTTAAGATCACATTATCGCTGCCTACCTGCCAGGTAAGTTTGCATTTTGATGATTTTATATTTTGTTTAGCCAGTTTTGAAAAGGTAGTTGGAAGTTGAGTCAGATTTGACGTGTCTTATCCCCCCCCCCTTTTTTCCCCCACAGTTTTATTAGTAGTAATTAGTAGTAATTTATAATGTAGTAATTAAATAAAGTGAGGGACCTTTCACATGCCAGTGGAGCAAAGGGTTTATCTTGCTTGACACATTTCGGGCACTCGGTAGGTCATATATGATCAACATTTCACCAGCCGCATTTACTTTTCATGATATTACCTGGTACCCAATTTAGGTTGTGTCGACCTGGGAGAAAATGTCAATTTTGAAAGGGGGGGGGGGGCATGATCCGATTTTATGAGGATTTCTAACCAAAACTTCGGAAAAGTACAAGATTTTTGTTCAAGCCTCGGAATTTAGTATTAGCATTGCTATAGTCCATATAACCTCGAGTGGGATGTCAAAATAATATCGGTCCCCTTTACTTTCTATAACATTTTCCAGCACCTAGTCTCTAAACTCAGAGCCACAATTGAGTTATTGCAAATGTTAAAACTTTAAATGGAAAAGAATTCAAACCGACCACAATGCAAAGATTATTTGGCCGCGACAGTTTCAATTTTTCATCAAAAGACACGCAATTTGGGAAGTCGCTGCGGCGTAACGGCTAGACGCTCGCCTGTGGATTTTTTCAAAAACGACTTTGGCTCCCAGGTCGACCCAGCCTTGAGTGGGTACCAGGTGTAGTCTTAGGAAGTAAAGGCTGTCGGCGTGATGCTGACCATATCACCCATCTTGTGCCGCTGATCTATACAATGAAGGTCTAGTGCTATACACAAAATACGGCAGAAAGACGTGCACAGGGTCCATTACTTCACTGATGAAATGTCGATTGTTCACTTTAAACACTACAAGTACTTTGAGGATATTGGGGTACCCTACAAACATCAGATGGAAGATGTATTAATGAAGTTCAATGTAGAATAGCTCAAGCAAAGGCAGCATTTGACAAAATAACGAATATTCCGTGCAGTCTTTATTTGTCAGTTGAGGCAAGAAAGAGAACAAACCCCCACGCTCCTCCCCCTCCTTTTCCCTCTTTTCCTGGTTTCTGGGTAGTGGGACGCCGCTTGTATTGTTGCGGACCTAAAAAAAATCATTTGGCAGTTGACAATCGAAAATAGTAGCATAACGGCGCTGCCCGTGCACAATTTAGAGTTGAAAACCTACCTAAAGTAATTCAGGATCCTCGCCGGTGCTACGAAGCCTGTGAACTGTGCAGAGCTTCTTCGGACTTAAACTTGAGTTAGAAGAACGTGGCACTTATGTTTACACCAGTTTGCCATGATGTTGATCCGCTGTTGAAAAACTCAAACCTCATTCGCATTTCAATTAAAAAAAAAAAAATGGGCTTAGCTTGGTTGCAGTCACCCATTAAAAAAAAAAATACGTTTATGATTATCACTAGATGGACGAACAGCGGTCTGCCAGAGTGGACAACGGGGTCGACAAGCAGGATCCATGGTTGCTGGCATTTACCGAGGAGGTGGCACTAAAATGATTCTGGAACCTCGGCCTTAAATAGGATCCTCGGTAGCAAAGCAGCTGTCAGCGGATTTTGGGAGACAAACTACTTTGCCCTCGTGCCAACCTGAAAAATAAAAAAAAAGAACGGAATAACAGTTGGGTGTCATGTACAGGGCATAGTATTTCTTCGCTGTTTGCGATTTTAGTAGGCAAATTTACGTTTAGTTTTTGCCATTGAAGTAAACGGTCGCTCTTGGTACCACCGTCGACGTAAATTTAAAACGGTCTGCTGCCAAGTCGTCCGCAGCTGGAATCTAACTGTGCACCTCGGAATGACGAAGGGCACTTTCAATGTCTAAGACACAGAAGCCGAACAAAAAAGTACCAAGATAAAATATATTCCGTGAAGTAAAGATGGCTGCCGTAATTTTTAAGCACATCCACATCACAAAAGAGCAGCCAGTGATCTTGAAAGATATGTTTGGTATTTTATGCTCGATGTGTCGCTGGCATGAAAAACGTCATTGAACCTGTGGGTTATTGGATGTTGAGCTGTCATGGTAGGTCAAGATTCACAGAACACCGTGAACAAGATGAAAAGAAATACTGACATCATCGAAAATGTCAACATCAGGGAAGATTGGCCAGTAAACAGCACCTTTTCTTGGAAACTTGACTTTTTTGGTCATATGTTGTTTTAGTATCCAGAAGCTATGAGTTGCTAACCCTTAGGCTCGGTATTATGGATATCGCAACCTTTCGGCCTTGATTCCTTTGTAAATACCGTAAATCTGGGAGAAAATGTGGCTTTCCTGCCTACCCTCGGGATTGAGCCCGGACCACAAGGAGTTCACGCAATCCGGTTTAGCCAACTAGGCTAGAGAGCTGGGCTATTTTGGCCATATAAAGTGCCAAAGCGGATTGGAAACAATAACAACAGAAGACACGGTACCAGGAAAAAGGAGCATGGGCAGACCAGCATGAAAATGGGCACAGGATATGGCACTTGGGTAGGAAAGTGCACGAGGCGGGAGAGCGGGAGAGCTGGTGAGAGGCCGAGTTTCTATCAAGCAACCGTGACGACAGCGGTGTTAATTAGGCAAACGAACTGCAACATTAAAAGGACTAATATTTTATAAAACTGCTTTAAAAAAATAAAAAAATTATTATGACTAACGATGGATGTAAATTTCCTGCCAGCTAACCTACGGCTGAGCGATTTCCCACTACCTGCTTGTAAACAACAAACTTAGAAAATATCCCGTAATCTGGATACACATCTCAGATTACACAACTTTGATTACCCGAATGGCCCAGAGATTAGACATTTGATTTTAAGTTTCTGCAGCCTCTGTAGTGAAGTCTTTCTGAAGTAGATGTGTACACCCCCCGCTGTCTTTGGCCGAATGGTTACAACGTTGTAGTCATATTTCAAACAACCTTCTGTCTTGTGTACTTTCAATCAGTGCTGACACAGATGGTCCTCAATGCCATGATGTTAAACTGTCCAGCATCTTCTCTCTCGGTCTCCCTCTGCCTCTCCTCCCTTCCAGCTTTCCCACCGTCACGATGAATCACGATTTGCTCCTTCTCAGTCTTTCTGTCTCTGTCTCTGTCTTTCTCTCTCTCTCTCGCTCTCACTCTCTCTCTCCTCTCTCTCTCTCTCTCTCTTTCTCTCACTTCCTCTCTCTTTCTTCTCTCTCTCTTCTTCCATCAGCTCTCTCTGTGTGAGTAAATTTCCTTTAAGACATTTTCATTACTTTTTTTGTGT
>CAJHNH020005556.1:1057500-1130337 GCA_905116865.2 Candidula unifasciata
GTGCAGTCCCCACAGTGTGCCGGCCAAACAGGACCACAAACACCTCAGCACATTCTGCAGACCTGTTTACCTACAACTTCGAAAAGACACCTGGCCTCAAGAGCAAAGTGTGCAGAGCAAGCTATGGGGAACCATGAAGGACCTGCCACTGACATTCTAGTTGATAGTGGTAACCCACCTGGTGGTCTATCTGAGCATGCGAAACCGAACACAAAGAAGAAGAAGAAGAAGAAGAAGAAGAAGAAGAAGAAGAAGAAGAAGAAGAAGAAGAAGAAGAAGAAGAAGACATAAAATATGATCGGAATAGACACCCGAATATTTACTTAGAAGTCCAAGTTTCTGAACAACCAGGTGTACTGATGCAAAAGGTTAGGCCAAAACACACAAAAATTGGGAATAAACCAATTACCTGTTTATTAGTGTGAATTCACATTAAAAAGGACAGCTGGCACTTGTAGAATGGTTTATAGCTAGGCTGCGGCATCTGCGCTTTTCGAGCCAACACATGCGATTTCACCAAAAGTCTAGTTTGTTCCCTTTCACGTCGAGTTTGTTAGGGTGGCTGTGATGCCATGCTTGTTCCCCCCCCCCCCTTTTCCCATGTGTCTCTCTTTACAAAATCGCCCTGCAAACCCGCACGGGGAAGTCAAGTAAAGGATATGAGAGAACCTGATCTACAACCTTGGTGAAACCTTTTTGCATTTTAACACCCCTGCGGGGCCGGATACAATGAAAGCTCCTGTAGCGTTGTAATGAAGGTTTAGAAAGTCATTCTGTTTTCTGTTCTGGTAATCTGTGAGTGTGTGTATTACCTTGTTACTTGTGAACTGAGAGGTATGCTTCGCTCATGTTTGTTGGTATCTTGTTTTGGTTCGTTTATATTTTCAACAGATAGCTTCCCGTCTCAACGTTAGACACAACTTTTCCTCTTTTTAAAGTCCCACCCGGGCTCCGGTCGCGGGCCCTAAATAAAATGTATCCGTTGATCGGGGTTTCTGGGACTTGTGCCTGGGTGATCCTCATCAGAATGGTGGCACTTTGAGTCACAAGTTGTTTGATCGCTCAGTGTACCATCCTGGTAGGATTAAACGACGCACTGCCTTAGCAGTTCTTGGTCTTTCGAATTTCGAATTCTGTAGTAGATTTCTATGACATCGCCTCAGACGAGCAAACTAGCTGACATCAGATTGTCTAATTCTGGTTTCTGAATCACTTGTCGTGCTTACGATTTCCAGCGCCTCTTGTCTCCTTTTAAGACCAAACAACTTTTGGACTCTCTATTTCCGACAGTACGTTTTAAAAGTAGTGTCCTTTAACTTTAATAAATATCTCGAAAACTCCTGTTCTCCTACACTCAATTTTGCATGTGATTTTAGACTTTCCATGTCTTTTTGACTTGTAGACAGTGTTCGTGGTCACGATATCGCCTGGGTAAACCTGTGCTACCTGGGTATTCTCCTGTAGGGAACCCAGTTGTAGCTGTTGTCATCGTCTGGGGCGCTCTTGTATGTCACTGGAGCAAGTCATACTATCTTGACATTTCTCCGGATGCACAACCACATAAAGCATCTAACGCACTTCATGCTCAAGCTTTCATGTTTTTGATTCTTTGTTTTCATGATCTGTCTCATTGAACCCGCACATATTCCGGAACTTCGTGCAAAACCCGCACCTATTCCGTAACTTCGTGCAAAACTCGCACATATCTCGGAACATCGTGCAAAACCCGCACATTTTCCGGAACTACGTGCAAAACCTGCGCATATCCCTACTTCCTGATAAATGTCGCAACGTTAAAATATTAATCGTTTAGAAATACGCTGGTAGTGTGCACTGACGGCTTCATCCCTTTACATCCACCTCTTTCCACCCTTATATCCTTCTTCTTCGTTAACTGGTTGTAAGCTCCCGATGAAAGTCTTGGTTGTTCTTCCATTTGGACTTTGTACATTCTTTTATTGGTTTATTTGTGTGCAGCTGGTTGTTCCCTGCCACTCGGGAAGATGCACTCTGACTTTGAAGGAACCCCCCCCCCCCCCTTCAGTTAGTCGACTCCTACGACATGCTTGTTGTGGAGGCAGTGAGTCTGTTATAAAATAAATATATTTAATTTCGAATCTAACAGTACCCTTTGCATAGTCACAATTTCGTCTTGTCCCTGTCTGAGAGTACGAATAAGTGCAGCAGGAGAAGATCGAGGCCTGGGGTCATGACCCAGATCGGCCCACCCTCTGAAACTGTCTAGGAGTTAATGGGCCGAAACAATTGTGGACGAGGTATCTTCAACTGATGAACGGTTGACTCCTGCAGTACATGCTTCCCTGTGGAGTTATTATTATTCTTTTCCCCACACGCCCAATTCAGGACTTTGATCATGTTTAAGAACCAGAGTTTTGTATGCACATCTGTTTTACAAATCTGGCTTCTTTGTATGCATACACCGCCGCCTTTGTAAGTTGATTAATATAGTTCTTGTCTTTCAGGGTGACAGAAATTGGCGATTACATCATCGCAGTTTAAGCAGAGATGAGAATGACACAGGGCCTAGTTTACCTGCTGTGTTGTGTTGTGTTAGCTGCTCACACTGCGGGTAATTCTACACATAATTGTTTACATAGATTTTTTGTTTTGTTTTGTGTTCTGACAACTCTGCGCAAGTAATTCCACACAGATATAACTATGTTCAACAATGGCGAGTTACATTCCCATTCAAGTACCATTTTCTACACCCTCAGTTGGATTGGGCATATAGGGCTAGACCTATATTTTTTTTAAACCACTTGGTACTTGGTGGGTGATGTGGTAAGCATCACGCCTGTTGCCTTTACTTCCCAGGACTTTACCTTGTAACCATTTGAGGCTGTGTCGACCTGGAAAACAAGGTCATTTTTTTTTTAAAACAGTCAGGCTCTACCAGGATTTGAACCCACAACCTTATGATCGTCTAGCTCCTACACTAGGGCGTCTTCTTTAAATTTAAGGAGACATTATTATTATGAGAGAATATATATATATATATATATATATATATATATATATATATATATATATATATATATATATATATATATAACGAATTGTTGGGACACGCAGATGCATCCTGTGTGGTTTTGAACACAACACCTGTTGAGTAACAGTTGGTCTGTTCATCTATCAAACTAGCACTATATATTTAACAATCCCAAGACGAGACAGTGCCGATGCATGCATGTGACGGCTGCAAACACCGCTCACACAAACTCCCGGTGGCAAGACACAATATTTATCACTTGAGTTATAGCGTTATCGAATTGTTGGTTGTCATTTTTTTTCTTTCTCGACTACCTATTGTTTTTTTAAAGGTCTTTCACAGCCATTCCGTGAAAAAAAAAAAAAAAGAAAGAAATCGAATGGATGTTACAACGGCGCTTCGTCTATCAGAAACAAAGCTCTACCCACATATATATATTTTATTGCCTCTAAGCGACAGCAGATGTCACGGTAACCGAAAATTGTAATTTTGTGACGTTGGAGTTAAAAAATAAATTTATCTACATTTGGTTTTGATTTCTATGTTTGGTTAGATGCAGGTGGGCTGCAAAACAACGTTTGGTTCTTTTCTGTGTAGCGACCACATAACGCGAGATTTACGGAAATCCCATATTATGTAGAGGGGGTTTGGGTTAGTAGGAGTCGCCATTCATTTAACACTAACCCTAACTCCCTTGTAGAATGGGATGTCCCTAAGTCTCGCGTGATGTGATCGCTAACAGAAAAGAACCCAATTGTCCCCTGTTTTGGATGGTCATGAATGTAAACAGATTGGGAAACACTGATATCCAGAATTTGTGACCATCTCTTTAAGTGCAAGTCTGTTTTCTTTTTATTTTTATCTTTTCCATAGCACAAAATACGAATGCCTGCTACAGCAACGAAACAAACTGCCTCTCTGAATTTAGGCAACTCCTGCGTGATACTGATAGGTTTTGGTTTGGATCCTCATTTGAAAGAAATTGTCCCCCAAGTGTAAGTTTTTGTATTGTGTTATTGATACTAACAAGAGAGCGGAAGGGAAAAGAGGTAAGAAAATACAGAAAAGAAGGAGAGATGGGGAAGAAAGAGGGGAGAGACAGAAGAAAGATTTAGGAGGGGAGAGAGACAGGGAGAGAATGTGAGAGACACGAGAGACAGAGAGAGAGAGAGAGAGAGAGAGAGAGAGAGAGAGAATGAGAGAGTATAGGATGGGTGAGAGAAAGAGACTGGGAAGAAGAAGACTTGACATGTTGTCATTTGTAAATTTGTTAGCAGACGACTGAATCACTTCTCCACGAGAAGCATGTAAGATCACGTCATAAGACATAACCTTGATGATGATGATGAAGATCTCTACGGAGAAGCATGGAAAATCACATCATGAGACCTACCCTTGATGATGATGATGAAGATCTCTACGGAGAAGCATGGAAAATCACATCATGAGACCTACCCTTGATGATGATGTTGATCTTGATGATGTGATGATAATGCAGATGATGATTTATCTATCCACTTTATCGAATTAATGACCTTTTATTCACAGCTCCAGAACTCCATGGAATGCTCTAATCCAAACACAACCCAGAAGTCGATCTTGTCAAGGTTACTGGGGCTCAACGACACGGACCCGACAGTGATGGAGATCGCCCACAATATTTCTTTAGCCAACATTACATACACGGTCCCTGCAGGTTTGGCTTTAGATGTTGCTGTCCATGTTTTAATAGTTCTGTACTCACGAGGTAATAGTCGGCGGCTGTGATTTTCAACTCCAAGGTGCCTGGTTCTATCACAGCTGCTGTCGATTTGGCGACAGACGGTCTTGCGTTCGGTTCAGTAGGGGTGTTGAGAGCGCAGCGTAGAGGAAAAATGGCAAACTACTGAACGTAAAATTGCCTAGTGGATCACAAAAAGCCACACAGTAATAATACTAAATGCAGGTGTTTGTTTCGCAACGTCATACAAGGTGTATAGGACACGCAACTAACTTTTTCGTTTTGCACAGTGATATAAGGACCCTTATGGCTCCACTGGGTCATTGGGTGTATAAGTCCAGTCTTAGAATTGTATGTAGATTCTCTTTGGGTGATGTGGTAAACATGACACCGGAAACCTTTACTTCCAATTTCCTGTTTACGCTGGGTTTAAATGCAAGCCCATGTGAATTTAAAATATCCACTTTGCTGAGGATTCGCAAAAAGAACTTAGCCAGCAACTTGGAACTTAGACAGCAACTTAGAACTTAGCCAGCAACTTAGAACTTAGCCAGCAACTTAGAACTTAGCCAGCAACTTAGAACTTAGCCAGCAACTTAGTACTTAGCCGGCAACTTAGAACTTAGCCAGCAACTTAGAACTTAGCCAGCAACTTAGAACTTAGCCAGCAACTGAGAACTTAGCCAGCAACTGAGAACTTAGCCAGCAACTCAGAACTTAGCCAGCAACTTAGAACTAAGCCGGCAATTTAGAACTTAGCCAGCAACTTAGAACTTAGCCAGCAACTTAGAACTTAGCCAGCAACTTAGAACTTAGCCAGCAACTTAGAACTTAGCCAGCAACTCAGAACTTAGCCAGCAACTTAAAACTTAGCCAGCAACTTAGAACTTAGCCAGCTACTTAGACAGCAAAGGGAAAGTAGCTGTTACAAGGAGAAAGAGAAGAAGAAGAACAAAAAAAGAAGAAAAAGCAGATAAAGAAGAAGAAGAAGAAGAAAAAGGATGATAATCTTCTTCTTCTTTTTCACGTTCACCAGCTGTACACTCTGGCGGAAAGTTCAGGTTGCTCGTCCACTACTGAACTGCAGTCCTGCTCCAGAACCTGAGTGTTGCGTGTGCATCCGTTTTACAGATCTTATTCTCTTGAATACAGACTGCTGGTTCCTTGCCTCTCCGGCAGATGCACTCCTACTTCAAAGGAAGCTCCCCAATTATTCGACTCTTACGACATGCTTTTTGGGGAGGCAATGCGTCTATTCTTGTTTTTCCCCACAATAATGACCCGGAACCCACACGGGGGTTAAATGATGATAATGATTATGAAGATAAGGATGTCCATGGTGGCGAAAGAAAGAAAGAAAGAAAGAAAGAAAGAAAGAAAGAAAGAAAGAAAGAAAGAAAGAAAGAAAGAAAGAAAGAAAGAAAGAAAGAAAGAAAGAAAGAAAGAAAGAAAGAAAGAAAGAAAGAAAGAAAGAAAGAAAGTAAGAAAGAAAGAAAGAAAGAAAGAAAGAAAGAAAGAAAGAAAGAAAGAAAGAAAGAAAGAAAGAAAGAAAGAAAGAAAGAAAGAAAGAAAGAAAGAAAGAAAGAAAGAAAGAAAGAAAGAAAGAAAGAAAGAAAGAAAGAAAGAAAGAAAGAAAGAAAGAAAGAAAGAGGCAGCACCGGAGCAATAGCAACAACTGTAAACTTGTTCCTTATGTTGTTTTATTTATTACTTTTCTTAGCTCCCTCATCATTATCAGTGGTGGGCATGCACGTACTGAACTGAACAGGCTCACCTGCTCATTCATAAAGGTCTTATCTCTGTGTTTTCAATAAGTTTGACTGCGGATAATTGTACAATGTGTTCTGTCCTCATCTAACCCATTCTTCATCTATCTACTACACCATCAATCTTCTCGGTTGCTATATTTAATATGTTGATCTGTGATGAACCTACGACACGTCCAGCAAACGGGTAGGAAACTTTTTTGTTCAACTGATATGGCTCGAGAATTATGGAGGAAACTAAAGCGCTGTTAAGACCGAAAACACACATAACACATCAAACAACCGAACATCAAAAGCTACAATCAAAAGCAGAATTGAAATATTTAGTACTTGAAATGTTAGAGGACTAGAAAGAAAAAAAAAAAAACAACAACAACAAAGAACCAAAACTAAGTGAATTCATGAAGAAATCAAACATCCAGATATTAGAATTAGCTGACACGAGAAAAAAGGGACACAATACAAAACGAATACATGCAAATTATGTTAAAGCTTGTGTTGACCACAACCTTAAACATAATTTTCATGTATTCCAAATGGCATAAAATGGCTAACAAGAATTTCCATCCAATACAGCATGGGAAAAAAGTAAAGTTCCTCGTCACTGGCAGCAGGCATTGATAATTGGAAAAGGAGAGGTAAAACAAGAGACTGTGCATCGTACAGAGGGATATCACTCTAGAGCCACACAGGACAAATGTTTGCAAAATGACGACACTAAAACGTTAGACTTATAGCCGAACAACACTTAAGTACATCACAGTTTGGTTTCAGGAAATGAAAAGGTTGTGCAGCGATGGATTATTTACACTAAGACAAGTTTGCGAGAAAAACACTGATTGTGACGGTGAACTGAGTATTGTGTTTGTAGAGTAGATTGTATACCCGACTAGGACATCACACAAGCGATAAACACCCGATGACACAAAGTGCCACCATGCGGACGAGGATCACCCGTAAAGAGGTCCCAAACACCGCGTTCAGCCATTAGGGCCTATTTATGGCCGGGCTATATTACGGCCCCCGGCAAGAGCCAGGGTAGGGCTTCAAAACAACGAAAAATTGCATCTCGCAAGGAGATGTCTAGAATATATAGGATTATATTTGTGTTTCTTGATCACGAAAAAGCTTTCGACAGAGTAGATAGGAACAAACTATGGGCTATTCTTGAGGATTCTGGGATACAAGGACGGATGCTAGATAACATCTTGGCCATGTACCACACTTCCCAAAGTGCAGTGAGAACACAAGAAGGCATTTCTGATATGTTTACAATCAATGCAGGGTCAGGCTGGGATGTGTGCTGTATTTTCCCTTTTTTAAACTATATAAATAGACAGAATATCAATAGAAACCAGCTTTAAAGCTTCTACCCAGAAAATTCACATAATGAGGAACTTTATTTTCAGAGGAAGAATTAGATACACAAAGAATAAATGAGCTACTATTTGGAGACGATCAATGCCTGTTCTACAATGAGGGTTTAGATTTCAAGAACATTTGAACAGGCTAAGTTCAACATGCAGAAGATAGAACATGAAAATAAATACTACCAAAACGGAAGTAAGGCAGGTCAGCAGAATTCCTAGTCCGTCACATATCGTATTGAATTGTACCTGTCTGAAGCAAGTTAGAGAATTTAAATATCTAGGAAGTATATTCTCGAAGGACGGAAAAATAGATCGGGAAATAGAAACATGATGCCGAGCCAATGAATTTATATACCAACTGGCACCGTTATTAAGACATCCAAACATATGCATGAGCGCGAAGAAACAGATTATAAACAGCATATTAAAACCAACACTGTGCTACCAGTGCCAGACTTGGACATTATCAAAGACTAACATACGTAAAATTAACACACATGAAATGAGATGCCGATAAAGGCCACCAACTTAACCATCCGAGAGAAAGTTAGAAATGATATCAGACAGACTGCAGGAACAACGCCATGCAGCAAATTCATTAAGAGACTAAAGATGAAATGGTTTGGTCATTTAGTAAGAATGCGTCTAGAACAACTACCAATGCAGGCGCTACACGTGAATGTTCAATACTGAATGTTGAATTAGGAATCCACATCATAGCACTCGGGACACTTCCATAAGCGCTCCGTCCCCATCTTTAGCAGCAAACGATGAGTTTCAATTCCGATGGCACCAGTAACTGTCTGACTTTATATCCCTCTCGCCTTTCCCTTGAGTGTTGAGCGTCGGCCAGATCCCCTGGCAACTCATCGCCGCGCCTTTTTTTCGTCAGACCGTAATGATCTACAAGTATTTGCGCTTCCGCACTGTTCACACTCGCTCTCAGAGGCCCCTCACAACATCTAGATTGGCATACATCAGTTCACCACCAAGTGTCGCAGAACCGGCCAGTCTATCTGCCTAGTCATTTCCCAATACACCAGCATGACATAGTGGGAATAGCCGAAGGATGCTAACTATCCAGGGCCTATGAAGTGATGCTTGCCACTCTTCACCTATCATACATGTCTCTACATTTCTTAACATGCAATGTGAGTCAGTTTCAATCACGGCACGTGTGTATATCTGATTCTCGAGGCAGCTGAATGCAGCAGTGACTGCCTCCACCTCCATTCTCAAACTAGACGTTGTGATATCATTTGCCAGGCCGCTACACGTGAAAGGATCTGAAGTGAAAGCAAGAGGCCATCCTAGGAGAAAATGGATTGATGATATTAAAAAGCTTCTACATTGACAGGGAATGACAATAGCCGTTGCTGCCCATCAAGCGATGGATTGCAAACTTTTCCTTCCCACAACGCTTTTTGGAGCAGTGGAAAGTGATGAAATGAACTGATCTGTCGTCCAGCTCATTCTTAATCAGTCTATTACACGAACCCATCGATCTTCTCGGTTATCATATAATGTAGTCTGTTTGTCTACAACAAAGCGCAGTCAACACCGATTGTGCAGTTCAGGACTTTATTTTTGTCCCTGACAGACACACAAGTCCAATACAGTTTACCAAAGATTGGAACCAATGTCTCCAGAATGAGAGCCAAAAGGTAATGACCGCTCGGTCAGCTGCTCATTATCGTCCCATAAAGTAAGGCTGAGATTGCCGTTCAGAGCAAATTACTTTGTAACCCTATTTTATTCAATTGAAAAGGGATTATGGGATGTGCTCTTGATGGATTCTTTTCTGAATAGCGGTACTTCAAGTCACTGTGTGTTAATCTTTGCAGCTGCAAACCTAAAGGGTTCAAACCCCAACCCCTCCGCCCCCCCCCCAACCCCACGCCCCCAAAAAATTATAACTTCAACATCAGTTTTTATAATACACCCACTGTTTACCAACCAGGAAATTACACAGCCTGCGGACAAGACTACGATGTTCCAGCACTCAATGGTCATCTCGTCGACCCTCTAATTGTTACTCGAGCCAGCCTGTGGTCACTTAGTTTCAGACCCGGTGTCACTTGGACCCCCAAGACGCAGGACAACCTTGCAATTCTGGTTATCTGGGACCCAGGCAACTTCTTTAACCATGGGCTGTACATCAACTGTGTGAATGGCTCCATAGACACAGGGGAGGTAAGCAGACTAAGGTAGTGTATGTTCCTTGGTTAAGGGGTGGGGGTGAGGGGGTGGATTGAGGACCTCAACATTTGTTTGGGGAGATCTAAGTACTCGAGTCTCTAGGTTCCAGCAGCTTGTGATATTTTAGGTATATGATGCTATCATATTATATTTTTGTTTGATAAATCAGCAGTCGATTTGTATTAGGGATTTTTAAAAAATTATCACGTGGCATTATTTACAACTCAGATCAGTTCCTGGTCGACTGTAGAGTGCATTTCAAAACTAAAATATTCCCCGCATCGACTTCAATACAGACACGTAAACAACTGATCACATCAACGTTTAGGTGTGCATGTAACGTCTGTACTCACACTTTACATTGCCAAAGGGAAATATTTGTACTATTTATTAACTTTACTATTTGTTACAAATACGTCTCTCGAACTATATCTTGAACATAGCGATACGAAGGCTTCCTGCTGGCTTTTACCACTGATGCAAAAACTGTAAAGTATGAAAGATACCAGTTACTAGTACTAAGATTCTAGGTGTACGCGCATATTCTCAAAAACGAAGCGGCGAGGAGAAAAATACCACATGCTATCCTCTGCGGTGTAATCGTTTGCTGCCAATGCTTATACATGGGAATTAATCACGTCTCGCTGATGCCTCACACACCCTGCTTGTAACCCATGCAAGAGTACTCACTGTATCTATGTGTGAACAGGTTGTGACGCCCTATCTGGGACCCCTGAACCCACTCCTTAGAGTCAACACCTACATATTCGCTGTCTATGAACAAACGAACCGCATTGACATCAATGCTGCCAGGAGGTTCATTCCGAGTCGAGGTTCATGGCAGCCTGCCACGTTTATTGCCAACTTTACATCTCCGAACAACAGCTGTGAGTATATTTGCTTGTCTGTATGTCTGTATGTTTTTGTCATGTTGTGTCCAATGTCTGTATTTCATTGTCATGTTCGTACAATGTCTGTATGTCATTGCCATGGTGTGTACAATGTCTGTATGTCATTGTCATGTTGTGTACAATGTCTGTATGTCATTGTCATGTTGTGTACAATGTATGTATGCCATTGTCATGTTGTGCACAATATCTGTATGTCATTGTCATGTTGTGTAAAATGTCTGTATGTCATTGTCATGTTGAGTACAATATCTGTATGTCATTGTCATGTTGTGTACAATGTCTGTATGTCATTGTCATGTTGTGTAAAATGTCTGTATGTCATTATCATGTTGTGTACAATGTCTGTATGTCATTGTCATGTTGAGTACAATATCTGTATGTCATTATCATGTTGCGTACAATGTCTGTATGTCATTATCATGTTGTGTACAATGTCTGTATGTCATTGTCATGTTGTGTACAATGTCTGTATGTCATTGTCATGTTGAGTACAATATCTGTATGTCATTATCATGTTGTGTACAATGTCTGTATGTCATTGTCATGTTGTGTAAAATGTCTGTATGTTATTGTCATGTTGTGTACAATGTCTGTATGTCATTGTCATGTTGTGTAAAATGTCTGTATGTCATTGTCATGTTGTGTACAATGTCTGTATGTCATTATCATGTTGTGTAAAATGTCTGTATATCATTGTCATGTTGTGTACAATGTCTGTATGTTATTGTCATGTTCGTACAATATCTGTAGGTCATTGTCATGTTGTGTACAATGTCTGTATGTCATTATCATGTTGTGTAAAATGTCTGTATATCATTGTCATGTTGAGTACAATATCTGTATGTCATTGTCATGTTGTGTACAATGTATGTATGTCATTGTCATGTTGTGTAAAATGTCTGTATATCATTGTCATGTTGTGTACAATGTCTGTATGTCATTATCATGTTGTGTAAAATGTCTGTATATCATTGTCATGTTGTGTACGTCTGTATGTTATTGTCATGTTCGTACAAAATCTGTAGGTCATTGTCATGTTGTGTAAAATGTCTGTATGTCATTGTCATGTTGTGTACAATGTCTGTATGTCATTATCATGTTGTGTAAAATGTCTGTATGTCATTATCATGTTGTGTACAATGTCTGTATGTCATTATCATGTTGTGTAAAATGTCTGTATATCATTGGCATGTTGTGTACAATGTCTGTATGTCATTGTCATGTTGTGTACAATGTCTGTATGTCATTGTCACGTTGTGTACAATGTCTGTATGTTATTGTCATGTTGTGTACAATGTCTGTATGTCATTGTCATGTTGTGTACAATGTCTGTATGTCATTGTCATGTTGTGTACAATATCTGTATGTTATTGTCATGTTGTGTACAATATCTGTATGTCATTGTCATGTTGTGCACAATGTCTGTATGTTATTGTCATGTTGTGTACAATGTCTGTATTCATTATCATGTTGTGTAAAATGTCTGTATATCATTGTCATGTTGTGTACAATGTCTGTATGTCATTGTCATGTTGTGTACAATGTCTGTATGTCATTGTCACGTTGTGTACAATGTCTGTATGTTATTGTCATGTTGTGTACAATGTCTGTATGTCATTGTCATGTTGTGTACAATATCTGTATGTTAGTGTCATGTTGTGTACAATATCTGTATGTCATTGTCATTTTGTGTACAACGTCTGTATGTCATTGTCATGTTGTGTACAGTGTCTGCATATCATTGTCATGTTCGTACAATATCTGTAGGTCATTGTCATGTTGTGTAAAATGTCTGTATGTCATTGTCATGTTGTGTACAATGTCTTTATGTCATTATCATGTTGTGTAAAATGTCTGTATGTCATTATCATGTTGTGTACAATGTCTGTATGTCATTATCATGTTGTGTAAAATGTCTGTATATCATTGTCATGTTGTGTAAAATGTCTGTATGTCATTGTCATGTTGTGTAAAATGTCTGTATGTCATTGTCATGTTGTGTACAATGTCTGTATGTCATTGTCATGTTGTGTACAATGTCTGTATGTCATTGTCATGTTGTGTGCAATGTCTGTATGTCATTGTCATGTTGTGTACAATGTCTGTATGTCATTGTCATGTTGTGTACAGTGTCTGTATGTCATTGTCATGTTGTGTACAATGTCTGTATGTCATTGTCATGTTGTGTAAAATGTCTGTATGTCATTGTCATGTTGTGTACAATGTCTGTATGTCATTATCATGTTGTGTAAAATGTCTGTATGTCATTATCATGTTGTGTACAATGTCTGTATGTCATTATCATGTTGTGTAAAATGTCTGTATATCATTGGCATGTTGTGTACAATGTCTGTATGTCATTGTCATGTTGTGTACAATGTCTGTATGTCATTGTCACGTTGTGTACAATGTCTGTATGTTATTGTCATGTTGTGTACAATGTCTGTATGTCATTGTCATGTTGTGTACAATGTCTGTATGTCATTGTCATGTTGTGTACAATATCTGTATGTTATTGTCATGTTGTGTACAATATCTGTATGTCATTGTCATGTTGTGCACAATGTCTGTATGTTATTGTCATGTTGTGTACAATGTCTGTATGTCATTATCATGTTGTGTAAAATGTCTGTATATCATTGTCATGTTGTGTACAATGTCTGTATGTCATTGTCATGTTGTGTACAATGTCTGTATGTCATTGTCACGTTGTGTACAATGTCTGTATGTTATTGTCATGTTGTGTACAATGTCTGTATGTCATTGTCATGTTGTGTACAATATCTGTATGTTAGTGTCATGTTGTGTACAATATCTGTATGTCATTGTCATTTTGTGTACAACGTCTGTATGTCATTGTCATGTTGTGTACAGTGTCTGCATATCATTGTCATGTTCGTACAATATCTGTAGGTCATTGTCATGTTGTGTAAAATGTCTGTATGTCATTGTCATGTTGTGTACAATGTCTTTATGTCATTATCATGTTGTGTAAAATGTCTGTATGTCATTATCATGTTGTGTACAATGTCTGTATGTCATTATCATGTTGTGTAAAATGTCTGTATATCATTGTCATGTTGTGTAAAATGTCTGTATGTCATTGTCATGTTGTGTAAAATGTCTGTATGTCATTGTCATGTTGTGTACAATGTCTGTATGTCATTGTCATGTTGTGTACAATGTCTGTATGTCATTGTCATGTTGTGTGCAATGTCTGTATGTCATTGTCATGTTGTGTACAATGTCTGTATGTCATTGTCATGTTGTGTACAGTGTCTGTATGTCATTGTCATGTTGTGTACAATGTCTGTATGTCATTGTCATGTTGTGTACAATGTCTGTATGTCATTGTCATGTTGTGTACAGTGTCTGTATGTCATTGTCATGTTGTGTACAATGTATGTATTCAATTGCCAAGCTAGGTTGTATATCTGTATTCGTTTGTCACACTTTGTTTCCCATCATTCCTCCGTCAAGTTAGGCTATAAGCCTCTTCCTTTGTCACACAATGTCATGTCATATATCTGTATTCCTGTATCTAACAATTTAAGAGGTATGTATTCCTTTACCAAACTGTGTTGAATGTCTGTAGTCGGTTATCTCGTTATGTATTATGAAAAAAGACCCTTTTCCACGTCTTTAGGCGTATAGGGCATATAGGACTAGACTTATATTTGTATAGACCAACGGCACAAGATGGGTGATGTGGTCAGCATCACGCCGGCCGCCTCTACTTACCGGGACTGTACCCGGTACCCACTCAAGGCTGGGTCGGCCTGGGACGTTATGTAGTATGACTGTATTTTATTTTGATCATACTGTATCGTGTGTCTGTTTGTCATGTGTTGTGATCCAAGAGGTGTAATAAATCGTATGACCCGTCTGCTTGCAGATCCCACCCATGCTGGGGTCTTGACAATTTTGGCGGACCCATACTCGATACAGAAGATCTATGATCGATTCTACCTTGCTAACAACTGCCCCCGTCTGGTCTCACAGCTCGATGGTAGGTCACAAATGTCTGTCTGTTTGTCTATCTGTCTGTCTGTCTGTCTGTCTGTCTGTCTGTCTGTCTGTCTGCCTGCCTGTCTGTCTGTCTGTCTGTCTGTCTGTCTGTCTGTCTGTCTGTCTGTCTGTCTGTCTGTCTGTCTGTCTGTCTGTCTGTCTGTCTGTCTGTCTGTCTGTCTGTCTGTCTGTCTGTCTGTCTGTCTGTCTGTCTGTCTGTCTGTCTGTCTGTCTGTCTGTCTGTCAGTCTGTCTGTCTGTCTGTGGGTCTATTATGTAAATGTAAGATGTCTTATTACGATATTTGCAAGCATATTTTTACTCTCGCCACATTGATCTGGTGATCTGGTAATCGGGTAATCTTAGTTTCAGCTTCATAGCAAACAAGTCACCCCATAGTTGCTCCAATCCTGTGCCAACGAAAACCACCCAGAATGTTTTTCACAGTCTAAATAAAATCGACAGCTCACAGTGTCACGCCATGCACTCAACTCAGAAGCTGGGCAACGAAACTATATCCTTCCAGTCTACAAACAAAGCAAAAATGCAACGGCCACCGTCTGGCAGAAGCAATAACAACAACAACAAAATTGCCACGGCTATTAAAAAAGTGGCTGTGCCTAGCGTCCATTTTGACCTGAAGCAATATGTGAGGGTTAGTAAACGGTCACCCCCAGCAGTACCCTCACTATTAGCTGGGGAAGGGGCTTAGGACATTACATCCACCAGCAAGCGTCGCCCCTACAACGACCTGACTGTCTTCGTTAACGACTGTTCACCCAACAGCCATGCAGTTCTTTGGAACGAAGGAGACACCTTGAACTTGGGTTTCGGACTGCCGACTCCCTACAAGATGCTATATTATTTTATGTTATCACAATCGACGTCATTGCACATTGGACATTCCCATGCGTGCTCAGTCCTCCGATGCAGTAGCCACTCCAAAGTATTCTACTAATTGTTTCCATGAGAAGCTGGTTATATTGTCTTCTATCTCAGCCTCGAAGACGGCAAAGACGTGCTTCACCATCCTTTACTGCCATGTAACGCAATCGTGTTAGTGTCAGGGATTCCACATTTTCCACTAGCCCAGTCCGTACAGCGATGACAATATCTGCTCTGTCCATGCTTTTTTCCCCACAGTCCTTAGTGCAGTGCTTGCCAGTTAGTCCGCTCGCTCATTTCCCAAATTTAGAAAACATGATGACTATCTAACTAGAAGGACCTTTAATGGGAACCCACAGAAAAAAAAAAGAAAGATCGAGTATACCTGAAAACATGTGAAGGAGAGGGTTAGAAGCTGAGATAAACACTAAACAAAAAAGAAACTTATGAGCCGTAAGTAATGCAGCATAAGATGGCTTAGTGAAAATTACCCGAGTGCGATTTCTCTTAAGGAGAGTACAGAGCAGGAGACGAAATCGGTACTTAATTTATAACTTACCCCTGACGTCACGACAGCGTCACGGGAGACATTCCCAATAAATTCTAGTGTGTTCAGGGTGTAGTTTCTCGCGGTTTGTCTAACCCTAACCCTAAGACGCACCATAAGACGCACTATAAGACGCACCATAAGACACTAGATGAAAATTCATAAACAGCAGCACACAACAGCACACTTGCACCCCTTGAAATAATGGACTGTCAGGTCACCTGTGGAATTCCCCTGGGAATTTCGTGTTTGGTGTACGTTATAAATTAAGAACCACGAAATCTTCTGGAGAGCCTCCATGGTATAGCGGCTAGACACTGACCTGAGGATCCTAAATTCATGGGATTAAATCTGAATGCAGCCATAATTGTTTTTCTATAAAAATTACTAAATGGGTACCAGATAAAGTCCTAGGAAGTAAAGGTGTCCAGCGGGATGTTGACCATATTACTCACCTAATGCTGATTGGCCTGACTGGTCTATAAAATTATGTCTAGCACTAATTGTGAAATGCACATAAAAGCTCGGAGAGGGTCCTTTTACACTGTTATATCTGCTGGGAAAACTTGACATTTAATTCATGTCACATCTATCCCAGCATTCCACACTGTGATTAGAGTCAGCAACCTGACAGTTCCTTGGAGCGACAACACAACGACCACGTCCTTGTACAACAACGGCACTTATCTGACTAGCCTTACCACAAACATCGAAGTCCGATACTCCGCCGATGACTTCAGTGTGGAATCCTGCTGTTCCAACTACTCCCTGACGTACGTACTGCATTATTTAAAAATGTGTGTGTGTGTGAGAGAGAGAGAGAGAGAGAGAGAGAGAGAGAGAGAGAGAGAGAGAGAGAGAGAGAGAGAGATAGAGATAGAGAGAGACGCTTACACAAAGAAAACATGAAGGGGCCCAAGGGGGAGGATCATTGTCTCAGCCCTTCGTGGATAATGGGAAGAAAGGGGGTGGGGGGGGGGGGTGTCTCAGTAATTTAACAATAATACTAATAATAATAATTAGCTGAAAAAAATATATCATCATCATAATCATCAGGTGCCTTGCCGACTGGCGTGGGCGATCATGCCTCTCCAAAATCTGCGATCTCCTGCAGCATGTATCAGTTCGTGTGCCGACACACCTCCATGCCAACTGTTAAGCATCTTCTCTCGTTGTCTTCCACTATCTCTCCTTCCACAGATCTTTCCAGTGGTCACGACATGTTCTATTTTCCCTCTTCTCATAACATGGCCGAAAAATGATGACTGTCTCCTTCTGATGTCTGTGATAAGTTCTCTTCAGGCTCCCGCCTCTTTCAAAACCTCTTGGTTGCTCTTTTTGGCTGTCCAATGTTTTTTTAAGCATTCTTCTGTAAAACCACATTTCCGAGGCCTCCAGAAATTGTTTGGCCTGCCTACCGATTGTCCAGGATTCACAGCCATATGTTAAAACTGGATGTATGTAGCAAGCAAGAATTCTTTTTCTAACTCTCAATGACAAGGATATATTGCACAAGATGTTTTTCATTTTATAAAATGCAGTTTTTGCCTGTCCTATTATATTTCTTATCTCAGTTATGCATCTTCCATTTGATGTTATCCATGTGCCCAGATACTTAAATTTCTGTACTTGTCCTAAAATAACACCATCAACTTTTATTACACACTTAGGAATAATTCGTTTCTTTGATACCACCATTACTTCTGTCTTCTCATTATTCAAACTGAGGCGCATTCTTCCACTTTCTGACACCACAATGTCTATCATTTCCTGTAGTTCTTTCTGACTTGTTGCTATCAATACTGTGTCATCAGCATGACGTAAATTGTTTATATTGTGCCCACCAACCACAATTCCGGGCATACCAATTAAAGCTCTCATTATATATTCACTGTATATTGAAAACAAATTGAAAACAAATATATATATATATATATATATATATATATATATATATATATATATATATATATATATATATATATATATATATATATATATATATATATATATTAATATTTTTGCAACAGTGTTGAATATATAATCAAGCACTTAAAAAAAAGCATCATTTATGTGCATAATAATAATATTAAGCTGAATGTCAAATAAATGTAATATTTTAAACAATAGGAAATTTAAAAACACTCAAAATGAACATAGGCCTTGTTTGAGTGCGTGATAATAATCATGCGTTGAGTGTACAATAAATATATCAATGTATTTGAAACAATGTGAAATACTCGTATATAAAGAAACACACACACAAATCGAAGCCTTGTTTAGGTGCATGATAATTATAATAAAAATGTGCTGAATATCTCCTATCTGGACCTCGAAGACGCACTGACATGCTTCAACAGGCTTCACATCAAGACCATGTAATCGTATTAGCGTCAGACATTCGTCATTATCTGCATATTTTGTTTGTCCTAAATGTTGCCTGTTTTTACTTACAGGCGTGGGTCAACCCTTGTCAACCCGTTTAGCAGCCGTACTCTCAGACCTGGCAATGTCAGGGTCAAACCGGTGGTTCAGTTGACGCCCATGAAAATTGGAACGTCGGAGGGAATAGCAGGTAGGTTGCTTCATTTTACAAAATAAAGAATATCTATCTTTGTCAACTGAGACGAGAAAGAGAATTCTTAAAAGTTTTGTAAATCCTATATTGATATACGGAAGTGAATCACGGACAGTTGTTACATTAGTGAAAACTTATTTAGAAGCTGCGGAGATGTGGTTTAATAGACGATTGATGAGAAAGCTCTGGACAGATAAAAAGAGGAATGAAGTCGTCTCGAAAGAAACTAACTCACAAAGAGAACTGATTGCCCACATCCGGGGGAAAAAAAACAATTCTATATTTATTGGTCAGGTAATTAGAAGGAAAAAAACTGGAGTACATCATGACCGTAGGAAATTTGGAGGGGAGAAGAAGCACAGGGAGACGGAGAGAACGGATGCTGGACAGTCTGTGATCATGGCATAAAGGAACATCTGTCTCAAGAGTTGACTGAAAGTACACGAGACAGAAGATTGTGGATAGAGATGACTACCAACGCCACACGGCATGGAATTTAAAGAAAAAGATCTTCATTAGTTTGCGTGGAGTTCACCAGTGAAAGTAAAGGCAAAATAACTCTTTTCATGCCAATGTAGCCTCGGCAGATGGTGCTAGTACAATATTGTTAGTAACGCTGTCACCCATCTACTGATTGGCTTGCATTGCACAGCACTGTGAGCCGATGGATTACCTTCAGAATGCCTTCCGATTGTGTCCAGCGTAGTGTTGCTGTTTCTGTTGTTGTGTGTGTTTAACTGCAGATTTGAAAAAATGACAAGTAGTCTATTACCCAAAAATGGTGGTGCCTTGTGCGATTATTGGTGTGTGCAACTACTGATCTGTTGTAACTGCTGCTTCCATCCACAATGAACAGGATTTATAGTACCGGACTGTGTGTGTTAGCACTTCTGGCGGTGGATTGTGCATTCACTTGCATGTGTATGCTATTGGCTTTGCTGAGACTGCAGTCTGAATCATGTTTCTACAAGTGACCAGCAATGGGCATTCTGCGTGTGGTTGGGTTTTCATTGGCACAGCAACGGAGCAACGGTAGCATCACCCCTTTCTAATGAAGCTGGAACTGTGATTACCTGATCACCTATTATCGACCAATCAGCACAAGGTGAAGGATGAGATCAACACCAGTCGGTTGCGTTTACTTACCAGGACATTTCCCATTGCCCACTTTAAGAAAGGCCCACGGAAAAATTGGGACATAAAAGAGAAGTTCCCTGTAGAAGTTCCCTGTAGAAGTTCACTGTAGAAGTTCTCTGTAGAAGTTCCCTGTAGAAGTTCACTGTAGAAGTTCCCTGTAGAAGTTCCCTGTGTGCGTCACGCGGTAAAAGGAATAGACCCATTACCCAACATTCTTCGTTAAGGGCAAAAATTATGAATTTTCTGAAGTCGGATTCATTCGGTGGAAATGCGCAAATATCACAAGCTAGCTGTAAACAGCACAATGTGTCAGCCACTGTTTCAAGGCAAACGCAGAAGGAAAAATATAGTTTTTGACACAGTGAGACCTGACAGTCAAAGTTAGACTTCACAGTGACAGTGAGGCCCGACAGTCATAGTTACACCTGAAAGTTAAAGTTAGACCTGACAGTCACAGTTAGACCTGACAGTCACAGTTAGACCTGACAGTCACAGTTAGACCTGACAGTCACAGTGAGACCTGACAGTCACAGTTAGACTTGACAGTTAAAGTTAGACCTGACAGTCACAGTTAGACCTGACAGTTACAGTTAGACCCGACAGTCACAGTTAGACCTGACAGTCACAGTTAGACCTGACAGTCACAGTTAGACCTGACAGTCACAGTTAGACTTGACAGTCACAGTTAGACCTGACAGTCATAGTTAGACCTGGCAGTCACGGTTACACCTGACAGTCACAGTTAGACCTGACAGTTACAGTTAGACCTGACAGTCACAGTTAGACCTGACAGTCACAGTGAGACCTGACAATCACAGTTAGACCTGACAGTCACAGTTAGACTTGACAGTCACAGTTATACCTGACATTCACAGTGAGACCTGACAGTCACAGTTAGACCTGACAGTCACAGTTAGACCTGACAGTCACAGTTATACCTGACAGTCACAGTGAGACCTGACAGTCACAGTTAGACCTGACAGTCACAGTTAGACCTGACAGTCACAGTTAGACTTGACAGTCACAGCGAGACCTGACAGTCACAGTTAGACCTGACAGTCACAGTTAGACCTGACCGTCACAGTTAGACCTGACAGTCACAGTTATACCTGACAGTCACAGTGAGACCTGACAGTCACAGTTAGACCTGACAGTCACAGTTAGACTTGACAGTCACAGTTATACCTGACATTCACATTGAGACCTGACAGTCACAGTTAGACCTGACAGTCACAGCGAGACCTGACAGTCACAGTGAGACCTGACAGTCACAGTGAGACCTGACAGTCACAGTTAGACCTGACAGTCACAGTTAGACCTGACAGTCACAGTTAGACTTGACAGTCACAGCGAGACCTGACAGTCACAGTTAGACCTGACAGTCACAGTTAGACCTGACAGTCACAGTTAGACCTGACAGTCACAGTTAGACCTGACAGTCACAGTTAGACCTGCCAGTCACAGTTAGACCTTACAGTCACAATTAGTCTTGACAGTCACAGTTAGACCTGACAGTCACAGTTAGACCTGACAGTCACAGTGAGACATGACAGTCACAGTTAGACCTGACAGTCACAGTTAGACCTTACAGTCACAGTTAGACCTTACAGTCACAATTAGTCTTGACAGTCACAGTGAGACCTGACAGTCACAGCGAGACCTGACAGTCACAGTTAGACCTGACAGTCACAGTTAGACCTGACAGTCACAGTTAGACCTGACAGTCACAGTTAGACCTTACAGTCACAGTTAGTCTTGACAGTCACAGTGAGACCTGACAGTCACAGCGAGACCTGACAGTCACAGTGAGACCTGACAGTCACAGTTAGACCTGACAGTCACAGTTAGACCTTACAGTCACAGTTAGACCTGACAGTCACAGTTAGACCTGACAGTCACAGCGAGACCTGACAGTCACAGTTAGACTTGACAGTCACAGTTAGACTTGACAGTCACAGCGAGACCTGACAATCACAGTGAGACCTGACAGTCACAGTTAGACTTGACAGTCATCACTGACAAGAATACTTGATTATTTGTCATGTTTTACAAAGACTTCAGCGTGAAAAGAATTCTTCGTCTTTTTTGTTTCCCTTTAAAAATACGAAATGTCTTCATCTTCTGCTCTTTCGCGTATACCAGCTGTAAACTCTGGCAAAAAGTTATGGTTGTTTGTCCACATTTGGACTTTTTCCTAATCAAGAACAAAGTTTTTCACAGATCTGGCAGATTATGTTGGCGATAACAGGTTTGGTGAAAACAGGGCAATTGATGACAAACTGATAATAACGATGATGTTTTCGGTGACGCTAATAATAATTATATCGATTATAGTGTTGATGTTGATTACAATATCAGTAATGCTAGTATAATGAATATTTATTCTCACCTGCAACGTTTTCGCTCACACAGGTGATACATACACGCTGTTTTTGGTAGACGTGGCTGCAGCCTTGGCCCCAGGAGCCCTGAATCCCGTTTATGTCACTCACTGGCTCGTTACCAATATCAGAAATGCAGACGTCGTGAGAGGAGATGAGGTGGCCCCTTACTTTGGCCCTAATCCTTTCAGTCCGTAAGTATTCATCATTGCGAGTCATTCTTTTATCTTGGGTCAGTATCTGCCTTGTGCATAATGCTCGCAGATTCGTACACAAGCTAGAGCACACTCGGCAAGCTTAGTATACTGTGATGTTATGAAAGTCTTGGACTATTAGTAACTCCTTTAGGCCATCTTCTTGTAAGTCTCCCCCTGTACGACAATGATGTACACTGTTGCTGCCTGCATTGTTGGATTCATTCTCACTGGGTGACTGAACCGTGGCCATTGTTGCTTTACTCCTGATCTGTTTTCTCCTTACACGCTCTCTCGTTAAATAAATTTATAAAAATACCACAATAATTTGACCTTGGCTCCCAGGTCGACCCAGCCTTGAGTGGGTACCGGGTGCAGTCCGGGAAAAGTAAAGGCGGCCGGCGTGATGCTGACCACATCACACATCTTGTGCCGATTGGTCTATAAAATATAGGTCTAGCCCTACATGCCCTACATGCCCTATATGCCCTATACGCCTAAAGGCGTGGAAAAGGGTCCTTTACTTTACTTTTTACCTACCACAATAATTTGAGTATAAATTTTCTGTAATGGTTCACTTAAATTAGCATAGAAAAATATGCTAGCCTAGTTTTTCTGTTGACCTCTCCTCTTCTCCGCCGTTCCCCCTTCCCCATCCCATCTCAACCTACTGGCAGCAATATTTCCGATATATCATTAAAAAAATCGATAACATGTGCACATTTTTCAGAGAGAAAACTGGTTGTTTGCAGTTAGTTAATCATAAACTATAATGCCACAAGTGGGTCATATTTTGCATCAATAACCATTTGGCAAAAATTAAAATCTTAGTACGCCTTCTTCTGATTGATTTCATTCCTCTCTGCTGTGGCTGAAAGTTTGATAGAATATAATGTCCGTTGGATGTTTGTGTAACAGGGTAGAATTTGGGTTCTTTATTAATATCCTACCCCAGTCTACGTCACAGAACAGTCCTTCATTTTAGAGGGTGGTAAGACTGGGTTTCCCGGCTTTCTGATGCTTTTAACGACCCCAAAACATTTAGAACTGACCCTAACCCTAACCCACCTACTTCCTACGAGAGAGTGCAGCCTAGGTCCCACGACTGCATGCAGCCTTTCTACCACGCCCTGAAATATTAGACTGTCCCATGACCTGTGCATTCCCCTGTTTGGGGTAGGATATAAATAAAGCACCGACTTATGTACATCGTTCAGGCTCATAGTCAGTTTTCAGAGGTAACCCATAATGGCAAAAGGTAGAGTGGTTTCTCTTTATGAGACCCCACTCCGAGATGTGAAGTCATGCACCTATCTGTGCAGTAGTGTAGATAAAGATCGGAAAACTGACAGAGATATTAAAATACGAAATCAAAAGACATGAGGAGCTTTCATAGCACTAGGAAAGTTATAGAGGTCAAATAAAATTAAAACTAATAATACATTAAACATTTTCAGTTATTATGTCAAATTAGTACTGTAGTATGGAGCGGTAACATAGAGAACAACTAAAACAGTTACTTATAAAGTACAAACATTAATTAACTGGTGCCTGCGCAGAATAGTGGGAATTAAATGGTATGATAAAATCACTAATGTTGAGCATTGGCGGAGAACTAAACAAGTCACAATAGACAAAGAGATGAAGAAAAGACAATGGCGTTGGTTAGAACACACTTTGGAAAAAAGACCTTTTCCCACACCTTTTAGCATATTGAGCATATAGAGCTGCACCGGTATCTTTAAAGACCAATCGGCACGAGGGGGGGGGGGGTAATTTGGTCAGCATCACATTGGCCGCTTTCACTTCCCAGGACTGTACTTGATACCCAATCGAGGCTGGGATTACCTGAGAGCCAAGGTCATTTTTGATAAAAACTCCGACGTCATGATCTGAACCCACGAAATCCTGATTCGCCGGCAAGCGTCTAGCCGCTACACCACGACGGATCCCGAAACACGCTGGGAAAGCCTGGAAACAGCATAACTAGAAGGTCTCTGCACTGGAACCCACAGTGGCATAGAATTATAGAAAGACAGAAGCGTCAAAAAAAAAAACACACACACACGGAGAAAGAAGTTGGAGAGTGAAGTTAAAACGATGGGGTGGACGTGAGGGGAGCTGAATGCATTAGCGTAGGATAAAACGACTTTAGGATTGAGTTGTTTGAAGACCTATGCTCCATTGGGGGATAGAAGGCAGAAGAAGAACACCCGTAATGACAACATGAAGTCTTTTTGCCTTTTGTATTCTTTTTTTAAATATCTCCATCAGTTCCTCCATCTTTATCTACATTACTGCCTAAATAGGTGTACGACTTCACTATCCTAGACAAGAAGCGAATTTCTGCCTCTTAACTGACTGAATGTCTTTAATTTCATGGCCGTTACTTAACATTTTGACACCCATGTGACCAGCTAAGCCGTACCTTGGATGTCAGTCCAAAATAACACATCCCAGATACCAAGTTCAATCTTCTTAATAGTTATAATTAGGCCATCTGGGATACATACACCAGTTACTACTGTCCTAGGCTTGTGTATTATTGATGCTGTAAGAATCATCTGAGTGTTGACAAGTAAAGTTACACATTCAAATGTATAATAATAATGATTATGACAGTCGTTACGGAAGAAAGAGGGGATTTTCTGGAAACATTATGAGTACCATGGATAAAGAAGACAGGAAATACTAACATCCCAACAGATTTGAATATCAGAAACAATTTGCCTGTAAAGAACATCTTGTCTCGGAAGTTAAAATATGTCTTCCATATCAAACGAAACGGCAGATTACAACAACAACAAAATAACCGAAGATATGGTGCCAAGAGGGGCAGGGACGGACCAACACGAAGACGGGCATTGATATAAGTGACTCCTTTAATGTGAAAGTGCACGATAGAGATGAGAGCGACGTTCTGCAAAGGACCTGCTATATGATGGTGATGACTAGTAATGAAATTACCAGTAACGCAATATCTGTGTTTACAAACTCTTTCCCGCTTTTCCACACAGCAACGAAAGTCGTCCCTACATGTTTCTGCTGTTCCGGCAACCAGTGCCGATGCTCAACAACACAGTCTTCTCCACGTTTTGCCCTAATGGAACCCTGAGGTGAGTGTCCAGTGTGTTCTGTCTGAACCAGTGGAAAGTTGAGCTGTGTGTTCTGTGTGTCCATGTGTTATCCTAATGGAACCATGAGGTGAGTGTCCAGTGTGTTCTGTCTGAACCAGTGGAACCTTGAGCTGTGTGTTCTGTGTGTCCATGTGTTATCCTAATGGAACCATGAGGTGAGTGTCCAGTGTGTTCTGTCTGAACCAGTGGAACCTTGAGCTGTGTGTTCTGTGTGTCCATGTGTTATCCTAATGGAACCCTGAGGTGAGTGTCCAGTGTGCTCTGTCTGAACCAGTGGAACCTTGAGCTGTGTGTTCTGTGTGTCCATGTGTTATCCTAATGGAACCATGAGGTGAGTGTCCAGTGTGCTCTGTCTGAACCAGTGGAAAGTTGAGCTGTGTGTTCTGTGTGTCCATGTGTTATCCTAATGGAACCCTGAGGTGAGTGTCCAGTGTGCTCTGTTTGAACCAGTGGAACCTTGAGCTGTGTGTTCTGTGTGTCTATGTGTTATCCTAATGGAACCCTGAGGTGAGTGTCCAGTGTGTTCTGTTTGAACCAGTGGAACCTTGAGCTGTGTGTTCTATGTGTTCATGTTTTGCCCTAATGGAACCTTGGGGTGAGTGTCCAGTGTGTTCTGTTTGAACCAGTGGAACCTTGAGCTGTGTGTTCTATGTGTTCATGTTTTGTCCTAATGGAACCCTGAGGTGAGTGTCCAGTGTGCTCTGTCTGAACCAGTGGAACCTTGAGCTGTGTGTTCTGTGTGTCTATGTGTTATCCTAATGGAACCATGAGGTGAGTGTCCAGTGTGTTCTGTCTGAACCGGTGGAACCTTGAGCTGTGTGTTCTATGTGTTCATGTTTTGTCCTAATGGAACCATGAGGTGAGTGTCCAGTGTGCTCTGTTTCAACCAGTGGAACCTTGAGCTGTGTGTTCTGTGTGTCCATGTGTTATCCTAATGGAACCATGAGGTGAGTGTCCAGTGTGCTCTGTCTGAACCAGTGGAACCTTGAGCTGTGTGTCTTGTGTGTCCATGTGTTATCCTAATGGAACCATGAGGTGAGTGTCCAGTGTGCTCTCTCTGAACCAGTGGAACCTTGAGCTGTGTGTTCTGTGTGTCCGTGTGTTATCCTAATGGAACCATGAGGTGAGTGTGCAGTGTGCTCTGTCTGAACCAGTGGAACCTTGAGCTGTGTGTTCTGTGTGTCCGTGTGTTATCCTAATGGAACCCTGAGGTGAGTGTCCAGTGTGCTCTGTCTGAACCAGTGGAACCTTGAGCTGTGTGTTCTGTGTGTCCATGTGTTATCCTAATGGAACCCTGAGGTGAGTGTCCAGTGTGCTCTGTCTGAACCAGTGGAACCTTGAGCTGTGTGTTCTGTGTGTCCATGTGTTATCCTAATGGAACCCTGAGGTGAGTGTCCAGTGTGCTCTGTCTGAACCAGTGGAACCTTGAGCTCTGTGTTCTATGTGTCCATGTGTTATCCTAATGGAACCCTGAGGTGAGTGTCCAGTGTGCTCTGTCTGAACCAGTGGAACCTTTAGCTCTGTGTTCTATGTGTCTATGTGTTATCCTAATGGAACCATGAGGTGAGTGTCCAGAATGTTCTCTATGAACTTTTCGTCAAAATTGAGCCATGTGCTATGTTTTCTCAGTGTCTATGTTTTGTCACATTGAAACGACTCAGCAAATACTTTTTATTTTCATGATTTGTCACAGTGGAACCGTGAGCTGTAAGCTGAGTGTTATGTGTGTTTATGTTTTTTTCCCATGGAACCATGAGCTGAGTAAACTGTTTTTATGTTTTGTCTCATAGAAGCATGCACTGGATAAACTGTATGTTTATGTTTTGTCCCATGGAAACATGAGCTGAATATACTGTGTGTTTATAATTTGTCCAGTGGAACCAGGAGTTAAAAAAACTGTGTTCATGTTTTGTCCCATGGAACCATGAGCTGAAGAAACTGTGTGTTTATGTTTTGTCCCATGGAACCATGAGCTGAAAAAAAAACTTTGTGTTTATGTTTTGTCCAGTGGAACTGTGAGCTGAGTAAACTGTGTGTTCATTGTTTGTCATAGTGAACCACGAGGTGAGTGGTATGTAAGTTCATCTCCTGTCCTATGCAACCATTGGGGGGAGGGGGATGGGAGGGGGAAATTCAAAATTGTATTGACATGAAAGAATGTGAAAAGGAAAAGATCATATCTATTAAAAAAAATTTAAAAAAACGTTATCTCTCCTATCGCAGGTGTCGTACACAGCTGAAGCCTGTTCTTGATGCCTGGAACCTGACAGAACTTGTTGGAGTCACCTGGTTCTTAGCTGAACAAGATGCTTTCGCTAGATATGTAAGAGGTTTTAGAGTGTTTGTCACCTGAGTAAATTGATCGTCTCTTAGCATTACCCATGTTAGTATGTTAAATAACCATTAGATATAGTCAACCTAATAGAACAATTATTTCTGGGCATTCGATTTGTGCATACAGTAGTCATCAACAATTTAGAAAAAGCAGAAGAAATGGTGGAAACAGGTGTTATAAAGTACAGCCTATCTCAAATCTATTATTTGTTAGTGGGAAATCCAGGTTCCAAAAACACTTCACAAACGGGTGGCCTCATAATTGCTCTCCTCCTGTGTCAGTGGGAATTCATTCGCGGTCCCATTTGAACACAGGTGAAAAACTTGTCACATCAAGATTTTGAAGCTCGCACATGCAAAGAAGAAATACAAAAATCAGTTCTTAGACGTGCTAACACTAGCGGTCCCACGCCAGAATTGCCACTCAGTGTTGGCGCAAATTGTCACTTACAAACGTAATGGCAATTCTGAACGTGTTCGGCCATTTTGGCGCAGCCCAACTACTCGCCGTGGGAACAATAATAATAATTTAAAAAAAAAATCACATGAAAACCGAGGTTAACTTCCCCACAGTCTCAGCTCCCCATCTAGGTAATATAAACTTTGGACTCCCGGTCCCGCATCGGGAAAAAACTAGCTTGAAACAAAAAACTTGTTAAAGCCTCCGCTGTCGTCGCTATGCATTTCTAAGTGTCAGTTCACAACATTTACAGTAACTGAAGTCCTTATCTTTGTTGCCTCTTTTAAACTACAATGACACCCCCAATTTGTCCGGAAATCCTGTCAGAAACATTGAGAAGCAAAAGGTCAAAGATTGTATGCATCTTGTTACACCAGTCACAAAAACAACTCTTGCATCTAAGAAAATATAATAGAAAGCAACAGGACGCCCAGGAGTTTATTAAAAACTGTGCATTAAAACAGAATGACAATAGCCATTTCCACCCATCAGGCATTCGACTATTGACTAAGTGGCGACGCGTGCATGTAACAACACACTTCTTCTTCTTCATTTTTAATTACTATTTATTACAAATACGCCACTTGGCTTACGTATTGAACATAGTGAAAACAGCGTCAGGTTCATAGTTAATCCTTTAGTTACGCCACTCATGCAGACATTGTGATGTGCCAAAGCTTCTGGTTACTAGTATTGCAATGCTAGCTGCACACGCACAACCTCAACAGCGAAGTGACGAGGTGGAAAATATCATGTGATATTGTCCACTGTGTAATCATAGCATATAAGCGCTTAGCTTACATCTGCGAATTGATAACGCATCAATACTGCATTAGGTGTGGTTTATAGGCTTTTCCAATCTTGTAATTGAAAGTTTCTTCACAATGATGATGGTGAAGACGAAAATAAATGCCTTGTTTCCTCTACAGCGACTCTACAGCCTCCTGAATGTGGCCAAGGATACCGCTTGCAAGGGTGTGCCCGGATATGCGGATCCCTGCCCTCAAACCTGCCCAGGAAAATCCAACAACGGAGCATCCCATAGGACGGGCTATTTCTTCACTGTATTCTTATTTTTTGGACTTGTGATTTATTATTATATTCTTATTTAAGTTTCCGTTAAATTGAATATGTATCTGTATCATTGTCATCACATCCTTCTTCTTCTTCTTCTTCTTCTTCTTCTTCTTATGATGCTTCCACACATATAAGTATTCTCCCTTCATTTACTGAATGTGTTTTAGCATTCCTTTCCTTTACTTATGTGTTGTGGCACTCCCTTCCTTTAGGTATGTGTTGTAGCTCTCTCTCTCTCTCTCTCTCTCTCTCTCTCTCTCTCTCTCTCTCTCTCTCTCTCTCTCTTTACTTATGTGTTGAAACACTCGCTTATCTCACAAAGGTGTATGTTGTAACATTCCCTCCCTTTACTAAAGTATTGTAGCATTAGTTTCTTGGTAAAGATGGGTGTTGTAAAACTGGTTTTCTTGGTAAAGATGGGTGTTGTAACATTGGTTTTCTTAATAAAGATTGGTGTTATAACACTGGTTTTCTTGGTAAAGATTGGTGTTATAACACTGGTTTTCTTAGTAAAGATGGGTGTTGTAACATTGGTTTTCTTGGTAAAGATGGGTGTTTTAACAATGGTTTTCTTGGTAAAGATGGGTGTTATAACATTGGTATGCTTGGTAAAGATTGGTGTTATAACACTGGTTTTCTTGGTAAAGATGGGTGTTGTAACAATGGATTTCTTGGTAAAGATGGGTGTTATAACACTGGTTTTCTTAGTAAAGATTGGTGTTAAAACACTGGTTTTCTTGGTAAAGATGGGTGTTGTAACATTGGTTTTCTTGGTAAAGATGGTTGTTGTAACATTGGTTTTCTTGTTAGAGATGGGTGTTATAACATTGGTTTTCTTGGTAAAGATTGGTGTTATAACACTGGTTTTCTTGGTAAAGATGGGTGTTATAACACTGGTTTTCTTGGTAAAGTTTGGTGTTATAACACTGGTTTTCTTAGTAAAGATGGGTGTTGTAACATTGGTTTTCTTGTTAAAGATGGGTGTTATAACATTGGTTTTCTTGTTAAAGATGGGTGTTATAACATTGGTTTTCTTGGTAAAGATTGGTGTTATAACACTGGTTTTCTTGGTAAAGATGGGTGTTATAACACTGGTTTTCTTGGTAAAGTTTGGTGTTATAACACTGGTTTTCTTAGTAAAGATGGGTGTTGTAACACTGGTTTTCTTGGTAAAGATTGGTGTTATAACACTGGTTTTCTTGGTAAAGATTGGTGTTATAACACTGGTTTTCTTGGTAAAGATTGGTGTTATAACACTGGTTTTCTTGGTAAAGATTGGTGTTATAACACTGGTTTTCTTGGTAAAGATTGGTGTTATAACACTGGTTTTCTTGGTAAAGATTGGTGTTATAACACTGGTTTTCTTGGTAAAGATTGGTGTTATAACACTGGTTTTCTTGGTAAAGATGGGTGTTGTAACAGCCTTCTTCTAACAAGATGAGTGTTGTGACAATCCCTCGGTGCCCCAAGGTGTACGTTGTAGCAGTTTCATTCTTTTGCGTTCGCCTTTAAAAGGGCGCTTCACACATTGTGTTGCGGTTTACAGATGGGCTGTGATGTGTGCGTCTTTCGAATCCAAACACCTAATTTCGTTCATTGGTTGCCTTTTACCACACTCTTGTAGGGGACAGTGAGTCTACACCCCCTTCCCTACCCTAAAGTGGTGATAGAAACTCTTACAGAAAATTAACGGTTTAACACAAGATCACGAAACAAAACCAGACGTATCAAGGAGAAGCAGATATTTGTGGAGCACATCAATCAATCAATACAGAAGAGAAATCAACCTTTTTTTTTAATTTTTAGAAAAAAGAAAAGAAAAAAAGAAGTCTTTTCTGTTCGATGGCTTTTAGTGTGCAGACTGTTGGTTCCCACATGTCTATGTTTGTGTGTGTGTCTGTGTGTGTGTGTGTGTGTGTGTGTGAGAGAGAGAGAGAGAGAGAGAGAGAGAGAGAGAGAGAGAGAGAGAGAGAGAGAGAGAGAGAGAGAGAGAGAGAGAGTTTGTGTCATTTTTAAGTGCCTTCTTGATCACTTTGTAATTGTCAAGGCAACAATAATGCGACAGTTATTTCCCGCTGGGGGCAACAACAGATATTAAATAAAAGGAAACAATTAAGAATTATACCTTTAAGGGAACTAGCTCGTAACAAAATATGTCACATCTTTCTTTCCAATATTATGAACCGATGAATAAACAATGCACGAACAAGTTTATTAAATATCACTTTCAAGACGTCGCCAATGAACGAAATTGGGCAGCAGTATTTGGTAGCATTATTGAACATAGATCTGAAATAAATTATTAAACTCTCTCAGTTCATTAAACCTTTGATTCTTTGCTACATTAAAAATCTTACTAATCATGACTGTATATATCGTAGCTTTTAACAACTTGTCACCCTATGGTGGGATTCAATTTTTCTGTATTCTACCCTACTCTTGCCAGAGGCCGCAATATAGCCCGGCCATAAATATGGTCTAATGGCTAAACGCGGTTTCTGGGACCTCTCCACGGGTGATCCTCATCCACACGGTGGCACTTTGTGTCATCGGGTGTTTATCGCTTGTGTGATGACCTAGTGGTGTAAAATGTACTACTTCTATTAAATGGAAGCAATTTCTTAACATCCTTCAGGCGGATCCTTTAGCTTGTATATTGTTGTGCAGGCAATTACACAAATGGAGTTCAATTTCACTTTACCATAAAAGTAGAATCTCACGATGTAGGTGCCCAGTTTTACAGTTTTCTAGTCGTGACTTTCAGATGTATTCGGCACAACTCGTTATTTGAATTACTATGTAATTATTACAATCCTTGGTTGTGTACAGAAACAAAACAAGGTGTTGGTGCTTGCAACAGAATGCAAAACAGGTGCCGACACAAACCACAAAGTGTCTACTATAGCAGTGCTAAACTAAAATGATACCAGCACCACTACCGTCAGAAAAAAAAAGCCCTGATTCAGATCAACGTATACTTGCAGTTTAGTTCTCTTTCAGGACATGTTTCTAGAAGAGACGTCAACTCGGAGATAAGCTACTGTTCATGTATGAATCTGTATCCTCGTGCAAGCATCACTTCAGAGGTCCCTGGTAGTTAGCATCCTTTGGATATTTTTTCCTGGTTATGCCGGTGTGTGCCGGGAAATGAGCAGGCAGATTGACTGGCTGGTTCTGCACCGCTTAGTGGTGAACTGATGTATGACATGTTGGATGTTGTGAGGGAACTTTGGGAGCGAGTGAACAGTGCGGAGGCACAGACAGATCATTACGGTCTGAGGATAATGGCGCTGCAAGGGGTTACGGGTTGGGGAGGGGGGGTGTCGCCGCTCAACACTTGAGGGGAAAGGCGAGAGGAATATACAGACAGTTACTGGTGCCACTTGAATTTGAATTCTTCGCTTGCTGCTGAAGATGGGGACAAAGCGCTTATGGTGGTGTCCCGAGTGCTGTAATGTCGATTATTATTTTAGCATTAAACTTCTGTATCATTGTTTGTTTTGTTATGTTCTGTTTGTCGCTAATGACTGGAATAACGTCAAACTGGCTAGTTTTGCATGCACTTTACAACTCATCTTTTATAATATTCATAATATTCATAATATGCATGTCATCATATGATCATAACATGCTTTATTAGTAAAATACAACTTCTGCGAAAGATGGTTGACTGGAAGGGCCGAATGTAAGACGTGCCTGCGTGCCCAATATGTGACCCTTGGACAATAAAGTTCGTTCGTTCGTTCTCGTTTTCATGGTGCACTATAGTGATCATCACCGCGTTGCAAAGTTGTGTCTTCAGTGTCCTAGCTGTTGTCTGGGGTGTTGTGGTGTTTCTTACACAGATGACGAGTTTACTCACACAGATGACGAGTTTACTCACACAGATGACGAGTTTACTCACACAGATGACGAGTTTACTCACACAGATGACGAGTTTACTCACACAGATGACGAGTTTACTCACACAGATGACGAGTTTACTCACACAGATGACGAGTTTACTCACACAGATGACGAGTTTACTCACACAGATGACGAGTTTACTCACACAGATGACGAGTTTACTCACACAGATGACGAGTTTACTCACACAGATGACGAGTTTACTCACACAGATGACGAGTTTACTCACACAGATGACGAGTTTACTCACACAGATGACGAGTTTACTCACACAGATGACGAGTTTACTCACACAGATGACGAGTTTACTCACACAGATGGTAATGAAGAGAAGTCTTGCAGTTGATAACGTTTAATCAATTCAAGAGACAACCTGTTCCGGTCACTGTCTGCTACTTTCTAGCATGGCCAAAGATTCAGAGAAATGCTGTTATACCAGACATATCAGATGTTCACGCTCGTTACCGTGCAATCTTGATGTTACATGCACGTCACACACACAGGCGCCCAGCAGGGATCTCTGACAGCTGGCAGTTAAATTTCAACTTTAGGCTGGGTGTCGACTTGATTACCCTCTGGCTAGGCGTCATCTCGTAGGTTCAAACCTTCCTCTATCTTCAATTATACCATGGCACATTCGCACTCCTCTCAAACACAACCTTTCACTCGGGCTGCAAAATACCTTTCTCCTTCTTCTTCTTCTGCGTTAGACATCAGTCATGCTAAACATTGAGTCCCGTCTGGGTCACAAATAGGATTGTGCGTTTAAGGTCGCCACCGGTCCCCCATAGCTCCTCTTGCAATGTGGCTCCCCTGGGCCAGATTCACAGTCTTTGCTTGGGAGAGGTAAGGGCAGTACTGCAGTATGTGTTCAGGGGTCTGTCTTTCTGCTCCACAATCACAGGCAGCAGATTCTTTTATGCCTATCCTGTACAGGTGTGCTCGAAGACCACAGTGTCCAGTCCGAAGTCTAAAATTTGATGTTTGTTCTTTCCTGTTGAGTTTGTTTATGCTGTCACTCTCTGGTTTGTAATCTCCATTCTGCCTTCTCCACTTCCGCTTGAAAGACTGCTTTAGCGCTGTTTTGGTTTCCTTGTAGCTGTGTGGTGGATGAGGTTGTGGAAGATGCAAAACACCAACTGACAAGACCTTTGTCGCGTCCTTTAAACCCTCGTTCTGAGTTCTTCGTGCTGTCATCCTAGCACTGTTCAAATCCCTCGTGTTTTCGCTAGTCTTCATATTCTCACGTAATTCCCACTTGTCTTAAGCATAAATAGAATAGGACAAGCAAAAAATTTATATTACAAAACTAAAAAATCGTATGCAATATATCTTTGTCATTGAGGGTAAGAAAAAGAATTCTTGCTTGCTAAATACATTCAGTTTTAACATATGGCTTTGATTCCTGGACAATCGGTAGACAGGCCAAACAATTTTTGTAGGCCTAGGAGATGTTTTACAAAACAATGCTTAAAATACCTTGCACTGCCAAAAAAGAAAACAAAGAGGTTTTGAAAGAGGCGAGAGCTCGAAGACAACTTATCACAAACAACAGGAGACAGTCATCATTTTTCGGCCATGTTTTGAGAAGAGGGAAAATGGAACATACGACCACTGGAAAGATCTGTGGAAGAAGGGATAGAGGAAGACAACGCAAATAGATTCTTGAAAGTCTTGTTGCATAGCATAGAGGTGTATCAGCACACAAACTGATACATGCTGCAGGAGATCGCAGATTGTGGAGAGGCATGATCACCAACGCCAGTCGGTAAGGCACCTGATGATAATGATGATGATGCTATCTTTAGCTTTATACAATCGTTAGGAAACCCCTAAGGAAATTTCCCTCATTGCACAAGTTATATTTGCAAAGGCAGCAGTTGGTGCACTGTGGCCAGAGGCGTAGCAAGGAGCACGAGGCGCACCGGATGTCACCACTAAGGCGGGGGACAGAATGGCAAAACTGTGTGTCTTTAACGATTAAAAATCTCTTTAAGTGTGTTTGTGCTGGAGTTGACAGGAAATCGTCTCCATGGAGTACAGTCTGACTTTGCAATGCCACAGGGGTGACAGGCGATTGTCTGCACCGGGTATCGCCTGACCTTGCAATGCCACTGACTGCAGCTATCCTTCATTGCGGAGATGGCACATTAAAAAATCACCCGCCTAAACTGGACAGCAGCTTAGTTCATCGTCATCATCATCAAGTGCCTTGCCAGCTGGCGTAGGAGTTCATTCATCTCCACAGATTTTGGTCCTGCGTGTTCTTGATTGATTCTACTGATGCTATTCCTCCATGCCACTATCTTAAGCCATCCATCATCATCTCTCTTGGTCCGCCTCTGCCTCTTCCACCAGTGATCTTTTCAGTCATCACTATATTTTCCAGTGCTCCTTTTCTCATCAAATGACCAAAGAACTTTGTCTTCTTCTCATTGTTGTATATAATGTGCTACTTTCATTAGCCATTTCCGGGCATTCATTGTAAGTTACTATAGCAGGCCAAGGTATTCGCAACATTTTTATGAAAACAACATGTCAGTTGCCTCCAAACTATACTTAATTTGTTTGCTCATATTGCAAGATTCACTCCCATGCAACAGAACAGACTCAGTCATGCAACAGAACAGACTCAGTCATGCAACAGAACAAACTCAGTCATGCAACAGAACAGACTCAGTCATGCAACAGAACAGACTCAGTCATGCAACAGAACAGACTCAGTCATGCAACAGAACAGACTCAGTCATGCAACAGAACAGACTCAGTCATGCAACAGAACAGACTCAGTGTATCATTTCAGTACTCGTTTTCTGATGTTTAATGAGAGTAATTTAGCTTAATTAGTACACGTTATGTTAGTTAGTTGACAGATGAGACTCGCTGCACATCCAACCATTCAGTCCATAAGTGTGGCGCGGTGATTTCTATCACAGGCGTGAGCTAAAGTTAAGCCCAGCGTGATGTGTATAAGGAGTTACTCCGTACGTCATTCGGGCGCCAGTCCTACACTGTTCTGGTTTTACGGAACCTCACGCAAGACTCCTGCAGCACGTCCTCGTCGTGCGCCACGGATAATGTCTCAAATGAGCATTAACAGAGCTGTCAGGGGATCTCGGAGTCGGCGGCCCCAAGAGGTGTAGTGTCCTTGTGGCTCTCATCAGCCAGCCCCAGAACGCATGGGTGAAAAGCTTATCAAAACTCATTAGGAACATGAGTAAAGTGCTTGCCAAACGTACAAATAAAATGACAACATTCGGTTAAAAGTTTGTGGGGTGAAGAAAACATTGTGTTGCTGAGACTCAACCCTTGACCTAGAAATTTACCCGCAGCATAGACGAGTAACATCTCCTGTGGGTGGCGTCTCGCAGCTAGATAATACCCATGTACATCCTCTGTCAACCCTCAGTGTCGTCGCCACCGCGCTGAGGTACACCAAGACAGCAACCATCCATCGGCTGGTTAAGCCCAAATGTCTGACAAAAATAGATCCTACTGCACACGAGTAAGCTCAAAATCCGACCATCATAAATCGTATTCACTGGGAAAAGTCCAAAAGTTCACATCCTGAGACCCCACTCGCCCGAGTGTTGGGACCAAACAGAGAAAGACATGCCTGACGCATGATTCTCCATTCTGTCGTGCCAACAGCAGGCTAAAGATGACAATCATGCGACGAAAAAGATAGTACCTATTCGTGTGGTCACAAAAGTACAGAACCCACGGGCTGCTTCCCGCTGATCTCTGGAGGGCGCAGCCCGTGTCGAGCTGGAAGCCTAATTCGGTTGTGAGGTCAAGCAGTTATGTGAAGGACGTGACGATTCCTTGGATGAGCCCAGAACCAGAGCGTTATGTGCCGGCTCTGCATTTATGGAAGCTGTAATGACTGCCCTTTTTGTGTCTCCTCCACACTGGCTATCTGTGGTGCAGAGTTAACACTGGCTCTGATGTCTAGAGGTTCACAACCTCCTTGGATGGTGGGGAATGCACATAATCTGCCCCTGCCTTCCCTTGAGGGCCAACCGTTCCATACAGGGCTGCCCCAACGGGAGTACTTCGGGGGCAACACCTATGGAGAAAGGGACAAAGAGGACACCACACATATAAAGTCACATCTCGACCCACACAAAACAATGGCCACAGTCATCCTAGAAATAGGCCTGACGTCTTCCCTCGAAGTCGGAGTACATCTTCCCGTAGGGCAGGTAACGGCAAAAGCCAGTAAAACGGTTGTACACGCAAAACTCAGGTCCAGGTAAAAGCCAAAAATCCAAGTGGACGATTATCCGAGACCTTCCGCCGGAATTCACAGCCGGTGAACGAAGAAGAAGAAGCCCATAAGTGCTGGGATCATCCCCTCAGTAAACCCCACGGCAAGTAGTTCTCTATTGATTTATTCTTCTTCTTTGGCTTCCTGCCCAGTGCTCTTGTCTGGCTACACCACTTTTAGCTACTGGTCAGACATATCTGACTTTGCCAGGTCTGTCTAACCGTATATGGATCCCTAGGAACCTGTCATGGCAAGTAAGGGCAGTATTTGATTTGCTACTCTGCGACTCAGACATAGATAAGTAAGTAAAGGGACTCTTTTCCACGCCTTTAGGCGTATAGGGCCTACAGGGCAAGACCTATCTTTTTTACACCGATCGGTACAAGATGGGTGATGACAGCATCAAGCAGACAGCCTTTACTCCCGGGAACTTCACCCGGTACCCACTTATGGCTGGGTCGACCTGGGATTCAAGGTCATTTTGTGAAAAAAGTCCAGCTCCACCAAGGAGCAAACCCACGACCTTCTGATTCGCAGGCGAGCGTCTAGTCGCTCCGCCACGGCGAATGCCGCGACTCAGTCATGCCCAACGTTTATTAAGATATCACAGTAAGTTGCTTGTAAGCCACTGAATAAATTGTAGCATAATCGTATAAAGCAAGTCTCAAAGCAATGTTCCCCCAGTGTCAATTTGAACAATGAAGATACAAACAACAGACTGCACACATTTATTGCCTTGTATTTTTTGCTGAGTTTCTTGGGATAGTAATGTGGTGGTTTCCCGTTGTTTTCCACATCCACATGGCTTTAGACCATGTCCTCAGCCTTCAGCAACCTTTTCGATTGCTAGGGCAAGTGAGTGCCCTGCTCTGTGGTGCGCCTGCTCCTTAAAGCTTTGGAAATGCAAAGATTGAACAGCTTTAAAAGTCTATAGTTAAGCACCAGCAAGGAGATAAAAATTAGAATTTTGAGAGCATGTGGCTACATACGAATGCGAGTCGTGGACTATCTCTCAGTCCTTAAGAAAGAGAATAGGGGCTTTTGAGCTGAAATGCTATAGAAAGATTCTCAGAATATCTTGGACAAAAAAAAAAAAAAAAAGAGGAGAAATGTTGACATCTTAAAAGATCTGAACATCATGGAAGATTGGCTAATAAACAGCATCCTTTCTCGGAAGCTGAAATATTTTGGTCATATCAAGCGCCTCAACGGATTGGAAAAAACTATAGCAGAAGGCATGGTACCAGGAAGGAGGGGCAGGGGCCGACCGACACGAAGATGGGCACAGGATATAAGTGACTCCTTGAGTATGAAAGTGTATGAGGCAGGAGAACTGGCGAGAGACCGAGTTTCTTTCAGGCAGACTGTGATGAGAGCGACGTTCTGCAAAGGACCTACTACATGATGATGATTTTTCGGAGCCAATCTGCTTCAAACTGTACATGTCAAGCTAACATGCGACTGAAAATAATAAAAGCCTCACATGATGGAACTAGTCATGCGGGAAAATCCAGAAAACAATCCTGTTCCAATGCAAACCTGTTGTTGGTGAACCACAGAAATCACCGAATTAGCTTGGGGAATAGGTGAATGAAGATACAAACTATAGACTGCACAATTTATTGCCTGGTATTTTTCGCTGTAACTTGTCAAGTGCTACAATAAAAATTATATAACTGAAGAAAATAAGTGAATCCTTTGTAACCGAAGTACAAACTCAACCACACTCAAACGCAGCGAAGTCCTTTACCTCCGTCCTGAACTTTGAAAACAGAAAGTCGTGGTTCTGACATTGCGGCTACCCTGGTAAATCAGGCAGTTGCTTTTAGGTGTTGTTCAATTGTACTTCCGTTATAAAGGATTAACTTATTTACTTCATTTATGTAATTGTTACTGTAGTATGCACCTGAATACCATAAATTTGCAACAGCATCTCAGATCCATGAATCATCATAACCACTTTTGCCGTTAAGCGACGTGGGAACAAATAATTTGCGATCCAGTGCAGGTTGGCTGCGACTGGCTATTGTCAAGCCGTGACGGCGTAGAGTGTCTTTAATGTTGTCGATCCATTTTTCTGCGGCCGTCCTCTTGCTCTTGTAGCTGATCTACTGAGATGTAGTGCTTGTGATGATATTTGATCTTGCTGCATTCTAACGAGATCGTCAAACCACTTGATCTGCTGTTTCTCGTTGAACCTAATACAAAGTGTCGTTCCCATAATTTGCCTGGTAGTTTCATTATTCATTAGATCTCGGATGGTTAGGTTGGCTTCTTTTCTCAGTCACCTCATCTCACAGGTGGTGATTTTGCTTTTATGGGCTTTAGATAATCTTCATGTTTGGCACTGGCAGCTTAATGTTGGAAAGAATATGCTGTTAATAATTTGTTTCTTTTCACTCATAGTTACGCTTGGATGTCTTAATAATGGTGACAACTGGTATATAAGTGCACTTGCTTTCTGACATCTGGTTTCTAATTTTTTTTTGTCATTCTATCATCTTCTGTGATCATACTTTCCAGATATTTAAACTAGGGCTGTACCGAATAGTGATTTTTGCTATTCGGCTGAATACGAATAACGGGACCAACTATTCGACCGAATACGAAAGTCTATAGTGTAAAAAATATATCTTTAAAAAAAACACATTCATAATGTGTTGGTTTATTCTTATCCTTTGGCTTCCTATCCTACCTGTTGCTCTTATCTGGCCAAACCGCATTTAACGACTGCTCAGACACATCTGACTTTGCCATGTCCATCTAGCCTTATTTGGATCCGCAGAAAAATGTCATAGCAAAAAAAGGCAATATTTGAAATGATACTCTGTGATTCATTCAGTCAGGCTTCACCTTTAATGACAATACCACAGTATATCTGTTGTTTGTATACCACTGTACAAATCCTAAACAATGTTTCACCGTTGTAAATGTAAACAAATATCGATACCAACAATATAGTGCACAATTTATTGCCTGGCATATTTCGCTGTATCTTGTCAGGTGCCGACTACAGTAACAATTACGTAATTGAAGCTAATGCTAGAATCCTTTACAACAGAAGTACAATTTTAACAACAGTCGAAGGCAACACATTTCGTTAAATCTGATCTGAACTTTGAAAACAGAACGACATGGTTCTGACATTGCGGCTAACCTGGTAAAACAGGCACTTTTTTGAGTGTTGTGCAATCTGTACTTCAGCTATAAAGGATTCACTTTTGTGTTTCATTTGTGTAATTGTTACTGTAGTATGTACCTGACGAGATGCAGCCAAATATGTCAGGCAATAAATTGTGCAATCTATTGTTTGCATCTTCTTTTTTTTAAATATAGAAACGACAATAACATCTTACTTGTTTAAAATATTTTTTTAAATGGCCTGACTGTATTCCTCACACCATTCGTTATACTGCCTTTTATATACTGACGTCCGGATATGGAATATTGTCTTTTTCAGCTGTCATCAGCAAAGCCAGTGGTAAGTGTACAAAGTGAGGGAAAATCAACAGCTAGAACACAGCACAATAATATGCACACTAAATAAATACACAACAATCAATCCAGACTTTACTTATCCTAATACCGCTGATTCCACCACCTAAATAAGCTAAGACAAGTGTTAACATGTTTAGACTCCATCAACCTAGCAACTAAAATAGCTGGAGAAAACTATGCAGCAAAACTACAAAATTGTGTTAATGTTAACTCAGCTGCAGGGATTCTATGACGACTGGCAAAAACTGACGTGAAAAAAAAAAAAAAAAACCACAAATAAAAATGTGAGACCATAACAAGTGTTTAATGATTCAATAGCACTGCACCAAACATTTCCCACAATGATCAGAGGACTGGGAAGTGAACATGGAGATTAAAGGTAACAACAAAAATGACTCGAACTTACAGCCAGTTTTATTTCGTGCATTAAGCCTATTAAATTTGGGGCGGGGTGGGGGGGGGGTGGGTGCAGTGCAAAATAAATTCAGTCAGACTTCAATAACTTCAAATTTCCTGAAGAAAAGATTCCCACATAAAATATACAGTAAGAAATATCCCCAAACAACCACTGGATACAAATAATCACTGACAAGAAAACTATGGGTCACAAATTGTGTGAATAGAGTGTAATTATTTGTAAATAATCTCCTAGCCAAGGATCATCATCATCAGGTGCCTTGCCGACTGGCGTGGGCCATCATGCCTCTCCATAATCTGCGATCTCCTGCAGCATGTATCAGTTCGTGTGCCGACACACCTCCATGCCATGCAACAAGACTGTCAAGCATCTTCTCTCGTTGTCTTCCTCTTTCTCTCCTTCCACAGATCTTTCCAGCTGTCACAACATGTTATATTTTCCCTCTCCTCATAGCATGGCCGAAAAATGATGACTATCTCCTTCTGATGTCTATGATAAGTTGTTTTCGGCCACGGACGCCAGCTATTTATAGATTGAACATAAACATATCCCAACAACGAAAAACTAATGTATTCGTCTGTCATAAATCGATTATGTCAAGTGTCTAACTTAATGTCGCCCCTGATTCAAGCATGTCAGAGACAGTCTCCATGGGAAAGTCCTCTCGACCGAAAATGATGAGGTGAAAATTCGGGTCTCCCACCTGGGGGACGAGACGACTAAGATAACCATGAACTGGGTTCCTATAACCTTGGATGGCGACGGCGTTAAAGACCTGGTTATAGAAATGTCAGGGGACCCAAACCCTGAAGTCTATCAAATCAACAAAGCTGAGCGAAAGTGGGGGGCAAATTGTACCCCAAACAAACCAATACCGCATTATATAAAAATCGATTCACCTGCGATAGCAGGCAAACACAGTATTGTTCACATTAGCATCCCAGGCAGACGCCCTGCCTGCCAAACGTGCGGAAAAGATGATCACTGGAGTAACCAGTGTCCAGAAAAGCGCCAAAGAAGGCCAGCCTTCAAACAAGCACACCAGGCAGCACCTGCATGGGGAAGCTGGCCCCACACAAGGGACTCAGAAAATTTCAATGGCCCGATCGGGCAGCTGCACAAATCCAAAAAAGCAGCAAAACAGTTTGACGCAGAAGGTTTTGAGATGGTCCCCATCCGAGGGAATGTCACCAAAGAAAGGCAAGAAAACTTCTGTTTCAACGTGACAACCCCTCCAACACCATCACCAACAACCAGAGCTATAAACGAGGTATTTTTCAAATACCAGGGAAACGATTTTCCCGCACTAACCAGCAGCCCGAAATCAGTGGGCGAGCAGAAACAACAAAACTTCGCAAAAACAACTGCTCCCAAGAAAAGTCAAGACGAAAGGCCTAAAGTGGTCCCCATTAAAAGAGGCCGCAACATCCTCGAGAGAAAGGGAGAACAAACCCCCGGCAAAACATCTCCAGAAATAGAGATGGCAGCCAAAAAAGGGAAAACCAACGTAAACGACAATGAAGAAAAGAGCATAGTCATAGTGGAAGCAACACAAGAAGTCGACAGTGCAGCAACAGCAACATCCAACAACGAAGTGGACGAGGTCACTGACACTGACAACAGCCACCTGTTGTTTACCCAGTGCGAACTTGAACCATCATTCTTGGTGGGAGACTCGAACAACAAAAAACAGTCTCCAGTGAGCATAGCGAAAGCACTACAAGAAGTCGACAGTGTAGCAACTGCAACAAAAACATCCAACAACGATGTGGACGAGGCCACTGACATAGAAAACAGCCATTCCTTGCTTACCCAGTGCCAGGCGGAACCACCCTCCCTGGTTAAAGATTCGAAAAACAAAGAACAATTTCTAACCGACAATGAAAGGGATGAAGATTCGAACACGGCAAAAGAAGATGATGAAGAGTCGACTTCAGACGAAAGTCTGTCAGAGACTTTATCTGTGACAACCTATTCATCCCTGGAGAAACCGGTTTTCTCCAGGAAAACAGGGAAAAATTAACTAAAACGTGAACCTTTGTAAAATCCCAAAGATTTTTGAACTGTTCAAACACCTGTGTGTGTGGGAAATCCTTTCATCGAACCTTTCGAACAACGCAATTTTTTTTTTTTTTTTTTTTTCCTCATTTTTATTTATTTATTTTTTTTTAAATTTAATTTTTAAAATTTTTGTTCTCTTACTTTTTTTTTCAATGGAGGGGGATTTAAGAATTGTCAGTGTAAATATACGGGGTCTGAGAACAAAACAGACACACATAAAAAACATCATAAACAAACATAAACCCGATTTTATACTAATACAAGAAACAAACATTCCCACAGATTGGTTAGCAAAAAAAGTTACACAGCAGTTAGGTCTGTCAAACTCTGTCTTTAATCTTGCACAACACAAAGTTGGGTCAGGAACAGCAATACTTCAAACATCAGACAGGTGGGACATCACAGATACATACAGAGACGGCAACGGAAATCTGTGCATCATAGAAGTAAAAAACAATAGCTATTCATACACGATAGTAAATATACACGCACCCCCACAGTACGATTACCAACCAAAATTTTACGAAAATCTAGAAGGAACATTATCACAACATTACAAGGATAAAAACGTAATACTTGCAGGGGATTTTAACTGTGTCCTAACTAATGAAGATGTCAAGGGGAGAGAAGTCCGGACACAGCAAAGACGAACTGCAAAAGACACACCATACCAACTTGACACCATACACAACATAATATCAGCGAACAATCTAAAAGACTCTTTCAGAAGCAAACATCCAACAAATACGGACACAACACACAAAAACTCAATATGGAAAAGTCCGGCTAGGTTAGATAGAATATATGTACCAAACACACACCATATTATAGAAGCCACCCACCTAGAAGAAACACTAGAATACACTGATCACAAAGGTATTCTAACACACATAAATACGGAGAACACGACACCAACAGCACAAAAGAAATCAGCACACTGGATTTTTAATAACACACTCCTCAATGATTCAAACTATGTAGAGTATATGACAGAACACATTCTTGATTATGTCAACAACATACCTACAACCAACATAGAAACTTTTTGGGACTATTTTAAAAATTCAGTAAGTGAAAGGACACAAAGACTCGCATACATAACACACAGAAGAAGACTGGAAAAAGAAAAAGAACTAAAAAAGGCAATAATTTTAACCAAGGAATATAATAAAGACTCACCACATATAAAAATCCTAGAAGCCCAGTTAGAAACACACCAACAATACAAATACTCAGGGGCACAAATAAGGACTAAATTACCATTAAAAAATACACCAAATATACAAGATCTAAAAATAGAAAACAATATTCAAAGAAACAAACAAATAAATAAAATAGTAGACATGAAAGGTCAAGCACAAACAGACCCAATAAAAATAACAGAAGCCTTTAACGATTATTACGAAAATCTTTTTAAAGAGGAACCAACGGACACCAAAACACAAGAAATTTTTCTCCAGCACACCAAAAAACTATCGGAAGCAGAGACAGAAATACTAGACACAGAAATAACATTAGCAGAAATAACACAAGCAATCAACACAATGAACAAAAATAAAACACCCGGACCTGATGGTCTAACAACAGAATTCTACCAGCACTTCTCTCCTATCATAGGACCTCTCCTTCTCAAAGTCTATCACAGCGCCTTCAACAGACAACAATTACCAGAAAGCTTCAACACATCATACATAACATTAATACCAAAAGACAGCACAGACAAAACCCTCTTAAAAAACTACAGGCCAATATCCTTGTTAAACACAGACTACAAAATTTTAGCAAAAATTTTAACCAGTAAATTAAAGCAGGTAATGATAAACCTCATACACCCAGACCAACAATGTAGCGTCAAAGATAGAAACATACACAATCACACACACTTTGTGAGAGACTTCATACAATATGCTAAGTACACAAACAGTGAAACATCAATGTTATCCTTAGATCAGGAAAAGGCCTTTGACAGAATATCACACACATATCTTTTTAAAATGTTAGGAAAATGTAAAGTGGGTCCTAAATTTATAAAGTGGATAAGAATACTGTACCGGGACCCAGAGAGCAAGGTATTGGTAAACCACACACTCACTACGGGATTCCGGCTAAAAAGATCTGTGAGACAAGGTTGCCCACTTTCTCCGCTCTTATATGTGCTGGCTCTTGAACCTCTGTTAGAAAAAATTAGACAGGACACCGATATCAAAGGCACCAAAGTACCTAGGGCGGGAGAAAGAAAGTTAATCGCTTATGCAGATGACACTGTTTTTTTCCCCTCCAGAATAACTTCAATCACAAAGATATTAGATACATTTAAAGAATTCGGGAAGGCAAGTGGTGCTAAAATAAATATAAATAAATCATATATAATGGGCTTGGGCTCCTGGATAAATAAAGCAGATTTTCCCCAAGAACTCTTAACTACTAAAACACTTAAAATATATGGCATAAATTTCCAAAATAGTCCAGATAAAATACACAATCATACTTGGAAAATGCTAGTGGCGAAAATAAATAAAATAATTGAGATGCATAAATACAGAACAAATACAATATTTGATAGAAGTAGAATAATTAATACGTATGTAATACCAAAAATAATATATATAGCTACCGTAATAGAACCCCCAACAAAAATATTAAAAGAAATGAATAAAATAAAAAGGCCCTTCTTATTTGGCAGTACAATATATGCTATCCAACAAAAAACATTATGTCAAAGTAAACTACAAGGAGGAGTAGCTGTACACGATATTATCACTAAAATTAAATCCCTCAGACTGAAATATATAGGACAAATTATAAACCACCCAGAAAAATACCCACTAGCGCTTTACTACATAGATTTAAAATTAAATCACCTCAGGAAAGTAGATAACAGATCACCACATTTTGCAGGGCCTCTCCCCTCCTTTTATAGGAAATGTCTTAAACATCTAAAAGGAAATGAACAACTACTACAACAGACAACAAAACAAATTTATACACACTTAATAACACAACAAGCACCTCCTCTACACACTAGAATCAAAAGAGGCACAGCATACCCTAGGACCAGTCACTATAAGTCCTTTGTAAACATACACAAACCATTTATAAGACCAGTGGCAAAAGAAATAACATATAGATTAATCTTTAACCTTACACCGACCAGAGAAGGAATAGCCAAAAAACTTGGATGCAAAATACCTTGCAAACTATGCGCACAAAAAATACAAGAAACGGAAGAACACATTTATTATAAATGTTTAACAGTACAGACAACACTTCAAATCTTAAAAAACATCATTTTCTTATACACAACAACGCAAGCGGACATCTACAGAGCCATATTTTTAAATACAATCCCAAAAACTAATAAAGAAAATAAAGAAAAGATTATATCGGCACTGGCAGAATATCGTGCTTTGATATGGCAGTATAGATGCAATGCTGTGTTTGAAAAACAAATGTACACTCCAAACCATATGGCTGACCATTTTCACTATATATTGATGGGGATTTTTGAATAACATCTTGTGCAAAGGTATAGCAAAGGTTTGAAAGGGGGATTTCTTTTTTTTTTTGCCCGGGGGGGGGGGGGGGCGTGGAGAAAAAATTGATCAACGTGCTTGTCTTTATGCACTGTTTTGTCCCAGTGAGACAAAACAGAACACATGTTACACTGCTGACTAACAGTAAATTTTGTTAAAGTCAGTGGAATGTGGAAGTCTAAGTCATTCTATCTGGCGGGAAGTTTCCGCCTTTAGGGATAGTTTCAGGGACATTTCTCCCACGACGCCATTTGGCCCTATGGATGTCACCAAAGGAAATAAAATGTCACTTGAACACTGCAAAACAGAGAATGACTTGGGTTTGACACAGGCTGTCCAGCGATCCTGCAATTTGATAGCCATGAGACAGGAATCCTCACTGTGTCAGGAAACTCGTAAGCGAAACAGTTTGGGAAATGTACTTGCTTCAATTTAAAGAGGGGAGGAAGGAAAGTTAGAGGAGAAGGAAAGACACATTAAGATGGGGAGAAATGTATTTTTTTTTTTTTTTTTTTTTTTTTTCATGGATGTCCTGTACATAAAATACTAATGATGTTTTATTCACCATATCATGCAATTTAAAAATATGTAACTGAAATTTTAAATCACAATAATGTGAAGCTCCACGTAAACTCCTTTTTGCGGGTGTAAATCGTACGCTGTCTTATTGGGGTTGAATGTTATTCGCCCACAACTGCTAAAAAAGGCAAACGAGAGTTTCACCCTTCTGTCCCCTTCCCTTCCTTGCGTTGTCTGACCCTGTTTTCACTTGTTTTTCGTTTCCCAATCCCCCCCCCCTTAAACGCTTCTTGTTTTTTTTTTCTAATTCGTGTGTGTGTGTGTGTGTGTGTGTGTGTGTGTGTGTGTGTCGCTTCTCCCTCACCATGTTCGCTCTCAGATGTAAACATTATTGAAGTTCCAAATACTACGAAGGTACACGAAATCTCTTCTTCTCTTCTCTTTTGTTTGTTTTATATGTTCGAAAGTCTTGTTTGTGTGCGGCCCTCACCCCCTTTGCTCTCCGATGGGAAATATTGATATGTTCGAAAGTTTTTTGTTTAATTATGGATGCGATGTTCGTAAAGTCCTTTCTTGTGCCATTCGGCTGTAAATGTAAATATTTGAAGCAATTATCCAAATATCACTTTTACAAATGTTGAAATAATTGAAGCTAATATGTAAATAAAATGAGTGGTCCTGTCTATCTTCCTTTCCGGCATCTCACCCCTTTCCCGCCCCTGTCCGCCTGCTATGTGGTTGTGTCCTTTTCTGTTCTCTGGTGTTAGTATACAGTTTCGTAAAGTCCTTATTGTTTCCCATCCCCCTACATAAATTGCTTGAAATGTAAAATATCCAATGTTTCACCCTTTCACATTTGATGCTGACCGAAAGGCAATATAGATAAAATGAGTGGCCCTGTCTATCTTGTCCGCCTACTCCCTCTCACCCCGTTCCCCGCCCTGTCCGCCTGCTATGTTTTCGTGCCCTCTCTTGCCTCTTTGTTTTATATGTTCGCAGAGTCACGCATACACATGCAACATAAATACAAACACGAAGCAACGCTCTGTAAATATTACTGCACAAAGATACACACACCGCAGACGCTTGTAAATATAACACGTACAATACAGTTGACACGCATTTATTGTATACAGACTTTTTACAGACAAATAAACTTATTGAATTTTAAAAAAAAAAGTATGTATGTATGTATAATGTATGTATGACATAATGAAATGAACAAAAACAATGCGTATATGTATTGTCAAGGGAAACAACGTCTTGACGTTGTCTCGCCAACAAACATACGAGTGGTGTCCCTCTCTTTCTAAGTCCAGTCCCAATTTGTCCTTTTCTGCCTCGCTGTCCTATTTTCTGTCAATTTGTTTTGTTGGTAATCATATTATGCATTGTTCTCTTTTTACCAAACATGTCTTCATTTAACTCCTCATATAGCTGCTTTTGTTAGCCCACTGACACTTGTCACCAGCATCAATGAACGGCGGCCCACCCCCCTATCGCCCCAACATCCTTTTTTGTCTTCTCCTCTCCCTACAATCAAAAAGGCTTGGTGACATGGAGTCTAATGGAAACATCATTTGCCACGTTGAATAAATACATGTACATTATTATCGAAATGTACCGTTTCCGCTGACAGACCTAACAGCCCCAGCTTTCCTTAAACCGCCCGGTCCTCTCTGCCTCCCTCCGTCTCTATTTTCTGTTAAATGTCAGTGAGAAACGGTACAAACCATCATCATTTTATTCACATCATTTTATTGATTTTGCTTTTGTTTCACAAGAGATTTGTACAAATATGTTTCAACAAATAAACACTTAAAAAAAAAATTACAAATATTTGGAAGGCTACATTTAGTTGTAGCTTATTAAAAAGTTGAAAAAAAAAAGGACGTAATTTTTTGTTATTTGAAGCCCCACTCTGGCTTTTGCCAGGGGCCGCAATAAAGGCAGGACATAAATATGGCCAATTGTCAGAACGCGGTTTCTGGGACCTCTCCACGGTGATCCTCATCCACATGGTGGCACTTTGTGTCATCGGGTGTTTATCGCTTGTGTGATGTCCTGGTGGGGTAGAAATTCATTCATTAATTTACGATTTGCACACATATATACCCAATTTCGTCCTTTTTAGGACGAAATTTGTTGTCATTTGAAGCCCTACTCTGGCTTTTGCCAGGGGCCGCAATATAGGCAGGCCATATTATGGCCAAATGTCTGAACGCGGTTTCTGGGACCTCTCCACGGCGATCCTCATCCACATGGTGGCACTTTGTGTCATCGGGTGTTTATCGCTTGTGTGATGTCCTGGTGGGGTAGAAATGCAGTTCATTTACGATTTCACACTTATCAGAATCTTTTTGGCAGCACTTACACAAGTCGGGTTGCATTTTACTTTACCAGAAAAGTAGAATCACACGATGTAGGTGCCTAATACAGGCAGGGTTGAACGATAAAAAACTTCATTTTATGCCAAACCATTACCCAAAATATGCCAGAAAATGCCAAATTAAGTTTAACATTGTATTCGCTTCACACCAAAAGCTCTTAGATTGAATTCTTCACTGTCATCCTCACTGGAACAAGTGGAAGATACAGCGTAAACCTTTTCGGATTTAAAAATCTTTAAGCATTTTCTCAGATGGGATAAAATCTTTGCAACTATACTATACTGATGGCACATTTCTTGTTTAAAAAATCATCATTAAGATCATCCTTAAGTGCAGGCGATATAATATTTTTTATTAGGCATGAACATTTAGTTATATGCAACTGTATGTGCTCCAATGTACTTCTTCGACCATGCGCTCTCATGATTTCACTTAGATGATCAGTTGTGCGTATTGCACAATGGCAGGTCATCCCTACAGCAAGTTGCAAAACTGCTTCCTTTAACTTTATCATTACTTTGCCTAGGAGTCATTGTTATAATAAGCTGTGACTGGCTTTTTGACAGAGTTTTTATCCTGTGTTTTTCGGATTTTTCATGATTTGACATGCTACTATTTCTTGGTGCAACAGTGCACTGACACAGTTTACAATATGCTGCATCTGAATCGTCCGAAGATCTTTTGAGCCGTGTGTATGTTTTCTTTCAGTTACTATTATACTTGCGATGTCATAAGATGCTTTTTATTTTTATTGATGACGTGGTCATTGGTAAAAGTAATAAAATCTATCACAGATAGAACTAGGTCTATATCCTCTCTAAGGACGGGTGCCGCGTTAGAGCAGTTGATAGGAGGCTCGCTTTCAAATCCAGCTGCGACTTGATGCAGCCCACTGTCAGTGTTCGAAACCAGGTGGTTACAGGGGTTCACCCAGCCTCTAGGAAATGAGTACCAGAGTTGACACTTTTATTTATCAGCTGTCCGTACTGGTGGCAGAGCACTTATTGTTTGTAACCGTGTTCAGTGATGTTGGTTCACATCTCCCGACTTTACCTTTTACCTTTTTATTTTCTGTCCTCAAGTAGTTTCTGAACAGTCTGAATCACTTGGTATTAGTGGTGGGTTTGGGTTTTATATTCCACATTTATTCTAGTAGATTAACGTAAAATACAGAGGGCATTAGTTTATTATTTATCGAAGTCACGATCTGTTTAGGACAGCAAATACAATAAGAAATGGCGCAAATCTCTGTTAGTTCGCACCAGGACATCACAACAAAGTCAAACTGAAATAAAGATGATAACTGTAGGTCTACATTGCTTTTAGTAAATCTGCGTGTTTCTAACGGAGGAACCATGAAGCAAATGTGAGCACATCTTGATAAGAAATGCCAGGAAAAACCCAAATATGCCAAAATATGCCAGTTCATTATCTTATGCCAGTTCAGTTTCAAATATGCCAGATTTGAGGAATCTGGCATAAAAAATGCCAATATGGCCACCCTGACCTAATATTACAAAATATTCTGATTGTGACTTTAATTGTACTCGGGGAATCGCAAATTTTGAATTATTATAAAATTTGGTCTAAATGTTTAAAAAGGTTCTAGCACTCGTAACAGACTACCTAATAGCTTCCAACACAACCATAAAGTGTCTTTTGTAGTACAACAGCGATAAACAAAAATAATGCTTAAAAGGTACAAATACTGCGTACCGTCAGAAAACAAAGCCCTGGTTCAGATCACCATACACTTACACTTGAGTCTACTGTCAAGAGGTGTTTCTACAAGAGACGTCGACTCAGAGATAAGCTGAGTATTTTTGTGTGAAACTATCTTTATTCGTTTCTGTTATATTCTGATGAAGACCTAATAACCTTAATGTCCACTTGTCGTTCGTGACTGGGATAATGTCACGCTGGTTGGTTTTACTTTTTGTTTTGTGGAACACTGTAATAGTTATTAACACGTTATATTTGCAAAGGCAACAGACAGACAGCAGTTGGTGCGCTGTAGCCAGGGGCGTAGCAAGGAGCGGGCGGGAAGCACACAGAACTGACTTTGCCAAGTCCATCTAACCTAATATAGATTCTCGATAAAATGTCATGGCAAGTTAAGGCAGTATTTTTTTTTTTTTTTTTTCTAGTCTGTGATTTAATCATGTTCCACGTTAATGGAGATATCACAGTATGTCAGTTGCTTGTAAGCTACTGTACGAATTGTATTATCATCATAAATATATAAAAACTCTAAGCGTATATTTTACTGACGAGATGCAGCCAGTTGTGTCAGGCAATAGATTGTGCTATTTATTGTTTGCATTTTCTTTGTTCAAATAATGAAACGACAAAAACATCTTACTTGTTTAAAACATGTTTTTTAAGTTGCATAACTGTATTCCTCATACCACTCGTTATACTGCCTTTTATGTACTGACGTCCGGATATTGAATATTGTCTTTCTCAACTGTCATCAGCAAAGCCAGTGGTAAGTGTATACAGTGAGAGAAAATCAACAGCTAGAGCACAGCACAATAATATGCACACTAAATAAATATACAATTAATCCAGACTTTACGTATCCTAATACAGCTAATTCCACCACCTAAATAAGCTAAGACAAGTGTTAACATGTTTAGACTCCATCAACCTAGCAACTAAAAGAGCTGGAGAAAACTATGCAGCAAAACTACAAAATTATGTTAATGTTAACCCAGCTGCAGGGATTCAAGGACGACTGGCAAAAACTGACGTGAAGAAACAACCCCACAAATTAAAATATGAGAGCATAACAGGTATATAACTATTCAAGAGCACTGCACCAAACATATGCCACGGTGATCAAAGGACTGAGAAGTGAACATGGAGATCATTGGTAACAACAAAAATTACTCGAATTTACAGCCAGCCTTATTTCGTGCATTAGGCCTATTGAATTTTTTTTTTTTTTTTTTTGTGGGGGGGGGGGGGGGGAGAGGGGGGGGGGGGAGTGTTGCAATGCAAAAAAAATTCAATCAGACTTCAATAAATTCGAATTTCCTGAAGCAGAGATTCCCACAGCAAATATACAGCAAGAAATATCCAAAAACAACCACTGGATCAAAACAATCACTAACAAGAAAACTCCTAGCCAAGGATACCAGCTATTTATAGATTACCAAGGATACCAGCTATTTATAGAATGAAAATAAACATATCCCAACAACGAGAAACTAGTGTATTCGTCTGTTATGTAAAGTGTCTAAATTAGGGTCGATCCTAATTGTATGAGACACTCTAGAATGGCATGTTGTGATTGGACTAGGCGGCAAAACCCACATATCCCCTCCCACCCCAAAAACACTTCATGGAGAGATTACTCAAGTTATTGGCAACACAGATAATCTAGGGCACAACTTGGCTAGACTTCCTCACCGCTTCATTGACCCCCAGACTGGATAGGATTATACCATAGTGAAAACACTGGGGGGAAAAATCTGACTAAATAACAATAACCACATGCAACCCATTAACTAAAATTAACTATAACATTCCAGACACCAACAAAAGTAATTTCAGAATAACATTGCATTATGTGTTCATGCCAGAAGCCGCAATATAGGCAGGCCATAAATAGGGCTAATTGTCTGAACGCGGTTTCTTGGACCTCTCCACTGTGATCCTCACCCACATGGTGGCACTTTGTGTTATCGGGTGTTTATCGCTTGTGTGATGTCCTCGTGGGGTATAAAGTCAGTCAGTCAGTCAAAAAATGTCTCACTTAGTCATGAATGACTCCCGGACTGCCCTACGTCACTGTTATTGTTTATCACAGCACTGATACGGTAATAGGCAAAGGAAAGCTTGTGGCACTAGGTGTGAGGATGGCTGTACCCTTAACTTCTCTAACGGTGTACTCAGCTAGAAAGTGCGAACAATATTTGGCAGACTCATATCCTCAGTTCATATTTAGATGTCTGATTCACAGTGAAAATGGCACCACAATAATAACAGAGCAGTTTATGGAATTAGGTGCCTTCTATATCTCTAGGGATCTCTAAATCCTAATATCATTAAAGTCACACTGAAGTGTACACAGAATGGGTGTCGAAGAACTATCTTACAACTAGCTGTGCCATGCCACACGTTGCTGTGGCCCTGAATAGTGAAATGGAAAAAAAAAATAATAGTAGCTCTCAACTAACAGTGTCTGTCATAACCCTCAACCTCTGTCCCTCTCTCCTCCACCCAGTCATATCTCCCTTTCCGAAGGATTGAAAAATTATCACCTTGCGAAATTATTAAAATAGAAATAGTTAAGAAAAGATAACTTAAAAATTATGTTCTAAGGTCTCTCAGTTAACAATGTCTGCTATCAACCCCCCCCCCCCCCTAATCATCCTCGCGCCCCCCCCCCCCCATATCATCCTCGCCGAAGGATGGGAAAGTCATCAGCTGACGAAATATTGTAACTGAACTGAGCTTTGCATCCGTGTCCACCCAGAGACAGATGGATAGCATTAATGTGTAATGAGAAGTAAATGTGGCTAGTGTAACAGCTACCACATCACCCATCCAGTACCAGTACTACTGCTACCACTACCACCACCACCCTCAGAACAAAAACAAAAAACAGTCACTACTGTCTGTGCAGGTTGGTGTAGCCAGAGGCGTTAGCGCTGCATGATGTCGCCACGGACTGTTTAGTGTAATTGAGAACCCTACCCTGTTTGCTAGTAGGCTGGATGATGGACAGTACCAGTCCCTGTTTGCTAACAGCTGAATGATGGCAATACCCTACTCTGTTTGCTAGTAGGAGTAGGCTGGATGATGGCAGTACCCTACCCTGTTTGCTAGTAGGCTGGATGGTGGGGGTACCCTATCCTGTTTGCTAGTAGGCTGGATGGTGGCAGTACCCTACCCTGTTTGCTAGTAGGCTGGATGATGGGAGTACCCTACCATGTTTGCTAGTAGGCAGGATGATGACAGTACCCTACCCTGTTTTTTGCTGGATAGTAGGCTGGATGATGATGGCAGTACCCTACCCTGTTTGCTAGTAGGCTGGATGATGGCAGTACCCTACCCTGTTTGCTAGTAGGCTGGATGATGGCAGTACCCTACCCTGTTTGCTAGTAGGCTGGATGATGGCAGTACCCTACCCTGTTTGCTAGTAGGCTGGATGGTGGCAGTACCCTACCCTGTTTGCTAGTAGGCTGGATGATGGCAGTACCCTACCCTGTTTGCTAGTAGGCTGGATGATGGCAGTACCCTATCCTGTGTTTGCTAGTACCCTAGGCTAGTAGGCTGGATGATGGCAGTACCCTACCCTGTTTGCTAGTAGGCTGGATGATGGCAATACCCTACTCTGTTTGCTAGTAGGAGTAGGCTGGATGATGGCAGTACCCTACCCTGTTTGCTAGTAGGCTGGATGATGGCAGTACCCTACCCTGTTTGCTAGTAGGCTGGATGATGGCAGTACCCTACCCTGTTTGCTAGTAGGCTGGATGATGGCAGTACCCTACCCTGTTTGCTAGTAGGCTGGATGATGGCAGTACCCTACCCTGTTTGCTAGTAGGCTGGATGATGATAGTACCCTACCCTGTTTGCTAGTAGGCTGGATGATAGCAGTACCCTACCATGTTTGCTAGTAGGCTGGATGATGGCAGTACCCTACCCTGTTTCCTAGTAGTCTGGATGATGAGAGTACCCTACCATGTTTGCTAGTAGGCTGGATGATGGCAATACCCTACTCTGTTTGCTAGTTGGAGTAGGCTGGATTATGGCAGTACCCTACCCTGTTTGCTAGTAGGCTGGATGGTAGCAGTACCCTACCCTGTTTGCTAGTAGGCTGGATGATGGCAGTACCCTATCCTGTTTGCTAGTAGGCTGGATGTGTGGCAGTACGCTGCCCTGTTTGCTAGTAGGCTGGATGATGGGAGTACCCTACCATGTTTGCTAGTAGGCTGGTGATGACAGTACCCTATCCTGTTTGCTAGTAGGCTGGATGGTGGCAGTACCCTACCCTGTTTGCTAGTAGGCTGGATGATAGCAGTACCCAACCATGTTTGCTAGTAGGCTGGATGATGGCAGTACCCTACCCTGTTTGCTAGTAGGCTGGATGATGGGAGTACCCTACCATGTTTGCTAGTTGGCTGAATGATGGCAATACCCTACTCTGTTTGCTAGTAGGAGTAGGCTGGATGATGGCAGTACCCTACCCTGTTTGCTAGTAGGCTGGATGGTGGGGGTACCCTATCCTGTTTGCTACCCTATCCTGTTTGCTAGTAGGCTGGATTGTGGGAGTACCCTATCCTGTTTGCTAGTAGGCTGGATGATGGGAGTACCCTACCATGTTTGCTAGTAGGCAGGATGATGACAGTACATTACCATGTTTGCTAGTAGGCTGGATGGTGACAGTACAAAACCTGTTTGCTAGTAGGCTAGATGATGGCAGTACCCTACCATGTTTGCTAGTAGGCTGGATGATGTCAGTACCCTACCATGTTTTCTAGTAGGCTGGATGATTATAGTACCCTACCCTGTTTGCTAGTAGGCTGGATGATGGCAGTACCCTATCCTGTTTGCTAGTAGGCTGAATGGTGGCAGTACCCTACCCTGTTTGCTAGTAGGCTTGATGATGGGAGTACCCTACCATGTTTGCTAGTAGGCTGGTGATGACAGTACCCTATCCTGTTTGCTAGTAGGCAGGATGGTGGCAGTACCCTACCCTGTTTTTTAGTAGGCTGGATGATTGCAGTACCCTATCCTGTTTGCTAGTAGGCTGGATGGTGGCAGTACCCTACCCTGTTTGCTAGTAGGCTGGATGATGGCAGTACCCTACCCTGTTTGCTAGTAGGCTGGATGGTGGCAGTACCTTACATTATTTGCTAGTAGGCTGGATGATGGGAGTACCCTACAATGTTTTTTAGTAGGGTGGATGATGACATTACCCTACCCTGTTTGCTAGACGGCTGGATGATGGCAGTACCCTACCCTGTTTGCTAGTAGGCTGGATGATGGCAGAACCCTATCCTGTTTGCTAGTAGGCTGGATGGTGGCAGTACGCTTCCCTGTTTGCTAGTAGGCTTGATGATGGGAGTACCCTACCATGTTTGCTAGTAGGCTGGTGATGACAGTACCCTATCCTGTTTGCTAGTAGGCTGGATGGTGGCAGTACCCTACCCTGTTTGCTAGTAGGCTGGATGATGGAAGTACCCTACCATGTTTGCTAGTAGGCTGGATGATGGCAGTACCCTACCCTGTTTGCTAGTAGGCTAGGATGCAGTACCCTACCCTGTTTGCTAGTAGGCAGTACCCTACCCTGTTTGCTAGTAGGCTGGATGATGGCAGTACCCCTAGTAGGCTGGATGGATGGCCTGTTTGCTAGTAGGCTGGATGATGGCAGTACCCTACCCTGTTTGCTAGTAGGCTGGATGGTGGCAGTACCCTACCCTGTTTGCTAGTAGGCTGGATGATGGCAGTACCCTACCCTGTTTGCTAGTAGGCTGGATGATGGCAGTACCCTACCCTGTTTGCTAGTAGGCTGGATGATGGCAGTACCCTACCCTGTTTGCTAGTAGGCTGGATGATGGCAGTACCCTACCCTGTTTGCTAGTAGGCTGGATGATGGCAGTACCCTACCCTGTTTGCTAGTAGGCTGGATGATGGCAGTACCCTACCCTGTTTGCTAGTAGGCTGGATGATGGGAGTACCCTACCATGTTTGCTAGTAGGCTGGTGATGACAGTACCCTATCCTGTTTGCTAGTAGGCTGGATGATGGCAGTACCCTACCCTGTTTGCTAGTAGGCTGGATGATGGCAGTACCCTACCCTGTTTGCTAGTAGGCTGGATGATGGCAGTACCCTACCCTGTTTGCTAGTAGGCTGGATGATGGCAGTACCCTATCCTGTTTGCTAGTAGGCTGGATGATGGCAGTACCCTACCCTGTTTGCTAGTAGGCTGGATGATGGCAGTACCCTACCCTGTTTGCTAGTAGGCTGGATGATGGCAGTACCCTACCCTGTTTGCTAGTAGGCTGGATGATGGCAGTACCCTACCCTGTTTGCTAGTAGGCTGGATGATGGCAGTACCCTACCCTGTTTGCTAGTAGGCTGGATGATGGCAGTACCCTACCCTGTTTGCTAGTAGGCTGGATGATGGCAGTACCCTACCCTGTTTGCTAGTAGGCTGGATGATGGCAGTACCCTACCCTGTTTGCTAGTAGGCTGGATGATGGCAGTACCCTACCCTGTTTGCTAGTAGGCTGGATGATGGCAGTACCCTACCCTGTTTGCTGTTTGCAGTACCCTAGTTTGCTAGTAGGCTGGATGATGGCAGTACCCTACCCTGTTTGCTAGTAGGCTGGATGATGGCAGTACCCTATCCTGTTTGCTAGTAGGCTGGATGATGGCAGTACCCTACCCTGTTTGCTAGTAGGCTGGATGATGGCAGTACCCTACCCTGTTTGCTAGTAGGCTGGATGATGACAGTACCCTACCCATGTTTGCTAGTAGGCTGGATGATGGCAGTACCCTACCCTGTTTGCTAGTAGGCTGGATGATGGCAGTACCCTACCCTGTTTGCTAGTAGGCTGGATGATGGCAGTACCCTACCCTGTTTGCTAGTAGGCTGGATGATGGCAGTACCCTATCCTGTTTGCTAGTAGGCTGGATGGTGGCAGTACCCTACCCTGTTTGCTAGTAGGCTGGATGATGGGAGTACCCTACCATGTTTGCTAGTAGGCTGGTGATGACAGTACCCTATCCTGTTTGCTAGTAGGCTGGATGGTGGCAGTACCCTACCCTGTTTGCTAGTAGGCTGGATGATGGCAGTACCCTACCTGTTTGTAGTACCCTATCCTGTTTGATTGCAGTACCCTACCCTGTTTGCTAGTAGGCTGGATGATGGCAGTACCCTACCCTGTTTTGCTAGTAGGCTGGATGATGGCAGTACCCTACCCTGTTTGCTAGTAGGCTGGATGACCCTGGCAGTACCCTACTGGATGTTTGCTAGTAGGCTGGATGATGGCAGTACCCTACCCTGTTTTTTGCTAGTAGGCTGGATGATGGCAGTACCCTACCCTGTTTGCTAGTAGGCTGGATGATGGCAGTACCCTACCCTGTTTGCTAGTAGGCTGGATGATGGCAGTACCCTATCCTGTTTGCTAGTAGGCTGGATGGTGGCAGTACCCTACCCTGTTTGCTAGTAGGCTGGATGATGGAAGTACCCTACCATGTTTGCTAGTAGGCTGGATGATGACAGTACCCTATCCTGTTTGCTAGTAGGCTGGATGGTGGCAGTACCCTACCCTGTTTGCTAGTAGGCTGGATGATGGCAGTACCCTACCCTGTTTGCTAGTAGGCTGGATGATGCAGTACAGTACCCTGGATGATGGCAGTACCCTACCCTGTTTGCTAGTAGGCTGGATGATGGCAGTACCCTACCATGTTTGCTAGTAGGCTGGATGATGGCAGTACCCTACTAGTAGGCTGGATGTTTGCTAGTTGGCTGAATGATGGCAATACCCTACTCTGTTTGCTAGTAGGAGTAGGCTGGATGATGGCAGTACCCTACCCTGTTTGCTAGTAGGCTGGATGGTAGCAGTACCCTACCCTGTTTGCTAGTAGGCTGGATGATGAGAGTACCCTACCCTGTTTGCTAGTAGGCAGGATGATGACAATACATTACCATGTTTGCTAGTAGGCTGGATGATGGCAGTACCCTACCTGTTTGCTAGTAGGCTGGATGGTGACAGTACAATACCTGTTTGCTAGTAGGCTAGATGATGGCAGTACCCTACCATGTTTGCTAGTAGGCTGGATGATTATAGTACCCTACCCTGTTTGCTAGTAGGCTGGATGATGGCAGTACCCTATCCTGTTTGCTAGTAGGCTGAATGGTGGCAGTACCCTACCCTGTTTGCTAGTAGGCTTGATGATGGGAGTACCCTACCATGTTTGCTAGTAGGCTGGTGATGACAGTACCCTATCCTGTTTGCTAGTAGGCAGGATGGTGGCAGTACCCTACCCTGTTTTTTAGTAGGCTGGATGATTGCAGTACCCTATCCTGTTTGCTAGTAGGCTGGATGGTGGCAGTACCCTACCCTGTTTGCTAGTAGGCTGGATGATGGCAGTACCCTACCCTGTTTGCTAGTAGGCTGGATGGTGGCAGTACCTTACATTATTTGCTAGTAGGCTGGATGATGGGAGTACCCTACAATGTTTTTTAGTAGGGTGGATGATGACATTACCCTACCCTGTTTGCTAGACGGCTGGATGATGGCAGTACCCTACCATGTTTGCTAGTAGGCTGGATGATGGCAGAACCCTATCCTGTTTGCTAGTAGGCTGGATGGTGGCAGTACGCTTCCCTGTTTGCTAGTAGGCTTGATGATGGGAGTACCCTACCATGTTTGCTAGTAGGCTGGTGATGACAGTACCCTATCCTGTTTGCTAGTAGGCAGGATGGTGTCAGTACCCTACCCTGTTTGTTAGTAGGCTGGATGATGGGAGTACTCTACCATGTTTGCTAGTAGGCAGGATGATGACAGTACCCTACCATGTTTGCTAGTAGGCTGGATGGTGGCAGCACCCTACCGTGTTTGCTAGTAGGCTTGATGATGGGAGTACCCTACCATGTTTGCTAGTAGGCTGGTGATGACAGTACCCTATCCTGTTTGCTAGTAGGCAGGATGGTTGCAGTACCCTACCCTGTTTGCTAGTAGGCTGGATGATGGCAGTACCCTATCCTGTTTGCTAGTAGGCTGGATGATGGCAGTACCCTACCCTGTTTGCTAGTAGGCTGGATGATGGCAGTACCCTATCCTGTTTGCTAGTAGGCTGGATGATGGCAGTACCCTACCCTGTTTGCTAGTAGGCTGCTGATGGGCAGTACCCTACCCTGTTTGCTAGTAGGCTGGATGATAGTAGGCAGTACAGTACCCTACCCTGTTTGCTAGTAGGCTGGATGATGGCAGTACCCTACCCTGTTTGCTAGTAGGCTGGATGATGGCAGTAGTACCCTATCCTGTTTGCTAGTAGGCTGGATGATGGCAGTACCCTACCTGTTTGCTAGTAGGCTGGATGATGGCAGTACCCTACCCTGTTTGCTAGTAGGCTGGATGATGGCAGTACCCTACCCTGTTTGCTAGTAGGCTGGATGATGGCAGTACCCTACCCTGTTTGCTAGTAGGCTGGATGATGGCAGTACCCTATCCTGTTTGCTAGTAGGCTGGATGATGGCAGTACCCTACCCTGTTTGCTAGTAGGCTGGATGATGGCAGTACCCTACCCTGTTTGCTAGTAGGCTGGATGATGGCAGTACCCTACCCTGTTTGCTAGTAGGCTGGATGATGGCAGTACCCTATCCTGTTTGCTAGTAGGCTGGATGATGGCAGTACCCTACCCTGTTTGCTAGTAGGCTGGATGATGGCAGTACCCTACCCTGTTTGCTAGTAGGCTGGATGATGGCAGTACCCTACCCTGTTTGCTAGTAGGCTGGATGATGGCAGTACCCTACCCTGTTTGCTAGTAGGCTGGATGATGGCAGTACCCTACCCTGTTTGCTAGTAGGCTGGATGATAGCAGTACCCTACCCTGTTTGCTAGTAGGCTGGATGATGGCAGTACCCTACCCTGTTTGCTAGTAGGCTGGATGATGGCAGTACCCTACCCTGTTTGCTAGTAGGCTGGATGATGGCAGTACCCTACCCTGTTTGCTAGTAGGCTGGATGATGGCAGTTTGTTTGCTAGTAGGCTGGATGATGGCAGTACCCTACCCTGTTTGCTAGTAGGCTGGATGATGGCAGTACCCTACCCTGTTTGCTAGTAGGCTGGATGATGGCAGTACCCTACCCTGTTTGCTAGTAGGCTGGATGATGGCAGTACCCTATCCTGTTTGCTAGTAGGCTGGATGGTGGCAGTACCCTACCCTGTTTGCTAGTAGTAGGCTGGATGATGGCAGTACCCTACCCTGTTTGCTAGTAGGCTGGATGATGACAGTACCCTATCCTGTTTGCTAGTAGGCTGGATGGTGGCAGTACCCTACCCTGTTTGCTAGTAGGCTGGATGATGGCAGTACCCTACCATGTTTGCTAGTAGGCTGGATGATGGCAGTACCCTACCCTGTTTGCTAGTAGGCTGGATGATGGTAGTACCCTACACTGTTTGCTAGTAGGCTGGATGATGGCAGTACCCTACCCTGTTTGCTAGTAGGCTGGATATGGCTGGTACCCTACCTGTTTGCTAGTAGGCTGGATGATGGCAGTACCCTACCCTGTTTGCTAGTAGGCTGGATGGTGGCAGTACCCTATCCTGTTTGCTAGTAGGCTGGATGTGGCAGTACCCTACCCTGTTTGCTAGTAGGCTGGATGATGGCAGTACCCTACCCCTGTTTGCTAGTAGGCTGGATGATGGCAGTACCCTACCCTGTTTGCTAGTAGGCTGGATGATGGCAGTACCCTACCCTGTTTGCTAGTAGGCTGGATGATGACAGTACCCTACCCTGTTTGCTAGTAGGCTGGATGATGGCAGTACCCTACACTGTTTGCTAGTAGGCTGGATGAAGGCAGTACCCTATCCTGTTTTCTATTAGGCAGGATGGTGGCAGTAACCTACCCTGTTTGCTAGTAGGCTGGATGATGGCAGTACCCTACCCTGTTTGCTAGTAGGCTGGATGATGTAGTACCCTACCATGTTTGCTAGTAGGCTGGATGATGACAGTACCCTACCCTGTTTGCTAGTGGGCTGGATGATGGCAGTACCCTACCCTGTTTGCTAGTAGGCTGGATGATGCAGTACCCTACCCTGTTTTTGCTAGTAGGCTGGATGATGACAGTACCCTACCCTGTTTGCTAGACGGCTGGATGGTGGCAGTACCCTACCCTGTTTGCTAGTAGGCTGGATGATGGGAATACTTTACCCTGTTTGCTATTAGGCTGTATGATGTGAGTACCCTACTCTGTTTGCTAGTAGCTTGATGATGGCAGTACCCTACCCTGTTTGCTAGTAGACTGGATGATGGCAGCACCCTACCCTGTTTGCTAGTACGCTGGATGATGACAGTACCCTACCCTGTTTGCTAGTAGGCTGGATGATGGCAGTACTCTACCCTTTTCGCTAGTAGGCTGGATGATGGCAGTACCCTACCCTTTTCGCTAGTAGGCTGGATGATGGGAGTACCATACCTTGTTTGCTAGTAGGCTGCATTATGGGAGTACCCTACCCTGTTTGCTAGTAGGCTGGATGATGTCAGTACCCTACCATGTTTGCAAGTTGGCTAGAAGATGTCAGTACCATACCCAGTTTGCTAGTAGGCTGGATGATGGCAGTATCATACCCTGTTTGCTAGTGGCTGGATGATGGCAGTACCCTACCATGTTAGCTAGTAGGCTGGACGATGACTGTACCATACCCTGTTTGCTAGTAGGTTGGATGATGGCAGTACCCTACCCTGTTTGCTAGTAGGCTGGATGATGGCAGTACCCTCCCATGTTAGCTAGTAGGCTGGACGATGGCTGTACCATACCCTGTTTGCTAGTAGGCTGGATGATGGCAGTACCATACCCTGTTTGCTAGTAGGCTGGATGATGGCAGTACCCTACCATGTTAGCTAGTAGGCTGGACGATGGCTGTACCATACCCTGTTTCCTAGTAGGCTGGATGATGACAGTACGCTACCATGTTAGCTAGTAGGCTGGATGATGGCAGTACCCTACCATGTTAGCTAGTAGGCTGGATGATGGCAGTACCCTGTTGGATCAGCTTGACTATGATCTTGAAGTAACTCCCAAATAAGCCAGTACTGTCAGTTAATTATGCCTTTCCCATCCTCAGAACATAATGGAAGCATGGGATAGATAACCAGTAAACACCCAACCCAGTGTACATTTCTCTCATATTACACATCACTCAGGTCTCGTCTCCACAATAAAGTTCGGCTTCAGTGGATGTCCAGCGCTGTATCGTTTTGGCTGTAAACTCTTTGACTGCTGTTTTTCTGTGGTACAACAATTAACAGTGGAGGCTGTGGTAGTCGAACAACACCACACCAGACACAGGACAATAATCTTGCCGTCACAAAGAGTAACCATCGGACCATGAATCAAGGGTACAGACACCCCAGGCTTGAGATAAGGCAGCGACCAGCGGAAATGGGGTAAGATGGAGATAAACAGGTGGAAAGATAGAGGAGCAGCGAATGTAAGAGATGGTCGAGGCATAACAGAGTCAAACCTGACAGATCACCCACGAGGAAAGCTGGTCAGAGATGAAGCGAGGAGACGGGATGGACGAGGAATGAGAGTAATGGCCAGAGTGATGTGAGTGATGAAAGGAGATAACGAGAAAAGGGGGAAAGAGGAGGCAGAAAGAGAGAGAGAGAGAGAGAGAGAGAGAGAGAGAGAGAGAGAGAGAGAGAGAGAGAGAGAGAGAGAGATCAAGACAGTCGAGGGCCGTGCGTTTGTGGGGAGGCGGTCACAAAACAAAATCGGTAGTTTTCCAACCAGAGGAGTTAATGTAACCGAAAGTTTAGCTTGATCAGAGGAGAGATATCTTTAGAGTACGTGAGAAGAGACTTTAGGAACAGTCGATAACAGTGAATAACTTGTAGTACGAACGTTGTATCAACTTATATAGAAGCATACTAATGAACATTATGTGAAATGACCTTACCGTCGTATATAAATAGCCAGCAACAATATATTGAAGTGTTCATGCTTTAAAGTTCAAAGGAAACATATTCGTCCTGCTTTAGCTTCCCTTAAATTGTTTGACAAATAAACCTAATTTTGATTGATCACTGGTCGTGTTGGTAAACACAAGAACAAACACAAAAGACGTATCTGATCACTTGTTCGTTCTTCTTTTTTCTTCTTCTGCGTTCGACATCAGTCATGCTACACATTGAGTCCCGTCTGGGTCAAAAATAGGATTGTGCGTTTAAGGTCACCACCGGTCCCCCATAGCTTCTCTAGCAATGTGGATCCCCTGGGCCAGATCCACAGTCTTTGCTGGGAGAGGTAAGGGCAGTACTGCAGTATGTGCTCAGGGGTCTGTCTTTCTGCTCCACAATCACAGGCAGCAGATTATTTTATGCCTTTCCTGTACAGGTGTGCTCGAAGACCACAGTGTCCAGTCCGAAGTCTAAAAATTGATGTTTGTTCTTTCCTGCTGAGTTTGTTTATGCTGTCACTCTCTGGTCTGTAATCTCTATTCTGCTTTCTCTACTCCCGCTTGAAAGACTGCTTCAGTGCTGTTTTGGTTTCCTTGTAGCTGTGTGGTGGATGAGGTTGTGGAAGATTACTCCCAGCTTTTGCCAACTCATCTGCTCTCTCATTTCCTTAAATACCACAGCGGACTGGTATCCACTGCAAGACCAGTTCTGCTTCCTTGGAGAGTGAGCCAATGTTGGTCCTTAGATCTGCAATTAGTTTGTCTTGTTTTTTGCTTGATAGTGCTTGGAGGACAGACAATAAGTCACTAAGTATAACAATTTTGTGCCCTCTGTGTTCTTGAATGATGAGATGTTGGACTGCAGAAAGGAGGGCAGTAGCCTCAGCTCTGAAGTTAGTGCAGATGTCACCTGCTGGTAGAGAGAGAGTTACTGCTCTACTACTAGGGGGTTTAATGTATATTCCACAACCCCCATTTCTGACTGCATCTATAGCAGAGCCGTCGGTGAAAACCTGAGTCCAAGTGGTGTTTAGATACTTCTCATCAAGCATAGCAAGAGCCATGGTTCTCTGTTGTGTCTCCGTCTGGGCATCTTTTGAAGTGATCCCTGGTACCTTTAAAACTACATTTGCCTTCTCTGGCTTGCTTGTCCATGGTTCTGGCCTAAGTTTTTCGCACAGTGCTACATCTCTTTCAAGCAGATCTTGGTGCTGTCTGTACAGTTCTCTAGCAATGTGGTTGGGGCTCTGACGCTTCAGTCTGTTTTTTGTTCTCTCTTGAAATTTAAAATGCAGTGGGTGACTTTGAAGTCTTTTTAATTTCTCATACTGTAAAAGAGTTTTGTATTATCGTCTGAGTTCGAGTGGTTCAGTATCTGCTATCCTCTCTATCTCTCTGATGGGGGTGGATTTCATGGCTCGGAGAACAATCCTTAATCCCATATTCTGAACCTTGTCCAGTTTTCCCACTGTTGTCTTGGCTGCTGCAGCCCATGCACTGGAGGCATATTCCATGACTGGCCTGACTGCTCCAGTATATACTTGTTTTAGAATTCTGGAGTAGCTCCCTATGTGGTACCCGCTAGTTTTTTCATCACTGCAAGCTTCTTGAATGCTTTCCCCTGTACTGCTTCTACGTGTGACTTCCAAGTTAGTCGCGAATCAAGTGTAACGCCAAGAAAGGTAAGAGTGTCAGTCTGTGGAATGAGCTGGTTTTTTATCCGAATTTCGATTTTTTTTTTTTTGGGGGGGGGGGGGGGGGGGGGGGGAGGGGGGGGGGAGAGAGAAAAGTGATGCTGTGCTTTTTGAATTATTTAGATTTAGACCCCACTTTTCGGTCCAGGCTTCTACATTTTCCACAGTTTTCTGAAACAGATATGAGGCTGTGGTAGTGTATTCGGAGGCTGTCCAAACTGCAAAGTCATCGGCATGTAGGGTATTAGAAACGTGCTGGTGGCAGGTTGCTGTAATATCATTTATGTAAACCAGGAACAGAGTTGGTGCTGTCGCACTGCCCTGGGGAACTCCTTCTTTTAGTTTTGCCAGTTTGCTGACGTGTCCATCAATTCTGAATCTGGCTCTGCGTTGGAAAAGAAAGTCTTTGATCCACTTGTACATTTTATGCACAACTCCTGCCTGTAGCAGTTTTAGTTGTAGGCCCTCCTTCCAAACTGTATTGAAAGCAGGAGAGAGGTCCAAGAGAACAGCAAGAACTTGTTCCGTCTACGCTTGGAGAACATGGAGACACAACTGTGTCACACTTCTGGTAATCTCATTTTCGGATTTATAGCAAATTGCCACGACACAGTTGCTCCGCTCCTGTGCTAAAGAGAAACACACAGAATGTCCATCACTGTCACTTGACATACTGCAGTCTCAGCAGATCCACTAGCATACACACTTATTAGGAGCCTGAGACATCCATCAGAAGTGCTTACACGAACAGTCCGACATTAGAATCGCAGTTAATCATCGACGGAAGCAACAGTTATACATAGATAAACAATTGCATACGCAATCAGTTTTAATCAAACGATGCAACACCAATTCTGTGCCAAAAGGCCACTAGCCACTTTCTGAATCTAGAGTTCACATATTGGCCCTAGTGGAAAATTATTCCAACTCAGAGGCTGGGCGACAAAACTATATCTTTTTAGTCTGCATATAGAGAAAAGATGTTTTTCTGTCTTCTCACATTGTCATCACATTTGTGTCATCTGCCTCTTGCTTTTGAGTTTACATTTCAGTATAGTTTATAAAAGTTTTGAAAGTGCAGTAATGTTTGTTTCGAAACTTGTGTGTGATTATCAGCCTTTTGTCTTCGACACTTTTAGCTATTTCCCTTGAAGCTTCAGAAATAATCAATATTTTGTTTGTAGAGTTTTGCTTTCACAACTTAAAAAAAAAATGATCTGGCCTGTAGGTATGTGTGCAGACTGTTGGTTTCCATATGTGTTTGTGTGTATGTGAGAAAACGTGTTTGTGCGTGGGTGAGTGTGTGTTTGTATATGTGTGTTTTAATGACATTATGATCACTTGGTGATTGTCAAAACAACAGTAATGCGACATTTATTTCCCACTGAAGACAACAGATACTTACCTTATAAAGGGAAACAAGTAAAAATATACTAAGGGAACTAACTCCTAGCAAAATGTCTTATATTATTTTTTCTAATATTATAAACTCACGGATAAACAATTCATAAAAACGTTTATTGAATATCATTTCGAAAATATTGTTTATTAAGAAAATGGGCAGCAAAATTTTAAAGCATTTAATCAACATAGATCTGGAAAAGGTATTAGGTGCTCTTAGTTTATTAGGACCTATGATGTCTTACTATATGAAAAATATCACCAAAGATGACTGTTGAATTGACAGTCAATCATCATAGCATGGAGGAAAAAAATTGATTGGAAAAGTTTTTTGGCAGGCACTTACAGTCGGGTTGCATTTTACTTTACAGTAGAATCACACGATGTAGGTGCTTATTCTTACAACATATTCTGGTCGTGTCTTTTAAGTGTATTTTGTGCGCTGCGTTATTTCAAATACAAGTTAATTAGATCTTGGCAATTTTTTTTTTTTTTTGCTTTAAAAAATTAAAAAGGTGCTGGTACTCGCAACAGACTGCGTAATAAGTTCTGACACAACCATTAAGTGTCTTCCTGTATTAAAACAGCGATAAACAAAAATAATGTTTTAAAGGTACCAGTACTGCGTACCGTAAGAAAACAAAGCCCTGATTCAGATCAACAACGCTTACAGGTGAGTCTACTGTCAACACGTGTTTCTATGAGAGACGACAACTTGGAGATGAGCTATCTAAGTATTTTTGAATGAAACTTCATTGTACGTTTCTATTATATTCTGATAAAGACTTAATAACCTCAACGTCCACTTGTCGTACGTGACTGTGATAATGTCAAGCTGGTTAGTTTTACTTCTCGTTTTGTGGTACAATGTAATAATTGAACTGAACTGAATTTCTACCCCACCAGGACATCACACAAGCGATAAACACCCGATGACACAAAGTGCCACCATGTGGATGAGGATCGCCGTGGAGAGGTCCCAGAAACCGCGTTCAGACATTTGGCCATATAAATGGCCTGCCTATATTGCGGCCTCTGGCAAAAGCTAGAGTGGGGCTTCAAATGACAAAAAATTTCGTCCTAAAAAGGACGAAATTTGGTATATAGTGTATGTAATAATTATTCTTCTTCTTTTATCAAAATCTGCTTGTGCCGCTAGGCGTCGCAGTCTATCAGATGATCGGCAACCGAGCCAGGGCGCGCTCAGTCGCTTCATATGCCGTGATGTTATGAAGTCTCAAGTTGTCAGTGACTCCTTCAATCCATCTTCTTCTTGGTCTTCCCCTGCCTCTTGGTGTTTCGATTTTCATGTTGTATGCTCTTGATGCTGGCATCGCTGGTTCCATTCTCATTAGGTGACCAAACCATTTCATTCTTTGCTTCTCAATAAATTTAACGATGGGTATGGTTCCAATAGTTCTTGTAATCACATCGTTTCTCACTCGATCTCTTCTGGTTTTATTCGCAGCCATTCTCAAACATCTCATTTCACAGGTGGTTAGTCTTCTCTCGTGTTCTTTTGTTAATGTCCAAGTCTGACATTGATAACCTAATGTCGGTATAAAGATTGTATTTATAATTTGTCTTTTTATCTCAGCTGGGACAGCAGGGTGTTTAAAAATTGGTTTATGTGGTCTTGCAGCTGTTTACTATCACTGTGAAATATGCATTGATCGTCGGCAAAGAGCAGCTCATTGAAGTCCTCCTGTTTATCGACATCTGTTGGTGTTATGTCTATTTTATTAATATTGTCCATAAATATTATGAAAAGTAAAGGTGATAATACACAACCTTGTCTTACTCTGATGTTACTGGGAACCAGTCTGTGATGTCAGCTCTTGTTCTAATGGCGCTTTCACTTTGACTATAAATAGCCTAGCCCTAACACAATCTAAAATTGTTCCATTTATACCGTAGTTTTCAAGAACTTTCCATAATAAATTTATGTTTACTCTATCGAAAGCTTTTTCTTGATCTATGAAAGCAATGTTCATTTGATATCTGTGTTCTATTGTCTTTTCGCTAACTTGTCTTAAAGCAAAAATAGCGTCAGTACACCCTCTTCCTTTCCTAAATCCGACCTGTGATGGGCTCAAGATCGGTTCTACAACGGATCTAATTCGTTGTTCCAGAATTTTGGTAATAATTATTAACACGTTATATTTGCAAAGGCAACAAACAGACAGCAGTTGGTGCGCTGTAACCAGGGGCGTAGCAAGGAGCGGGCGGGAAGCACACAGAACTGACTTTGACAGGTCCATCTAACCTAATATAGATTCTCGGGCAAATATCATGGCAAGTTAAGTCAGTATTTGATTTTCTACTCTGTGATTCAGCCATGCCCCACGTTAATTGAGATATCAAAGTATGTCAGTTGCTTGTAAGCCACTGAACAAACTGTATCATAATCGTAAATATAAAAACTCTAAGCAATGTTTCCCCGTTGTAAATGTGAACAAATATTGATACAAACAATAGATTGCACAATTTATTGCCTGGCCTATTTCGCTTTATCTCGTCAGGTGCCGACTATAGTAACAGTTACATTAATAAAGCATATGAACTCTTTACACCTCAAGTACAATTTCAACACAACTGAAAGAAACACAATTCGTTACATCTGTCCTGAACTTTGTAAACAGAACGACATGGTTCTGACATTGCTGCTACCCTGGTAAAACAGGCAATTGCTTCTGGGTGTTATTCAGTTGTGTTGTAGCACTCCCTCGCTTTACCACTGTATTGTAGCTCGAATGTTGTTGATTAGGACACAGACTGGACATATGGTGTAAGTGCTTAAATGTCAATAAACAGTTATGTATCAAGGAGATGGTGTCTACTCATAACATCTATTCCATCGTAGAGTGTCAGTCATATCATCGACTAGAGTACACTCCCTAGACAACAGCCAAGGACCGAGCAGACAATTATTGCAAGAGAGGGCTCTACAACGGAAGTAACCCCAAATAAAGATATAGCAACAAAGAGACGATATCAGAGTACAGTGCCCGCAGCGAACATAACAAAACTAGAATTATTATAGCGATTTATTTATTTCTTATTGTAAATTTTTTTTGTGGCGGAAAAAAAAGGGGGGGGGGGGGGGGGTTATAATATACTGGATTTAATTCATTGAGTCATAATTACTGTAAATTATATAATCATTATTTCGATATTATTTATTTCTGGTTGTAATTTCTTCCGATAATATACTTAGCTAGATTTGTGTGTCATATTTACTGAAAATAATAATCATCATCATACATAAAATTTATATATTTTTTTAATTTGTAATTAGTATACCATTTACACAAGTGTAAGAAGAATTTAAACAACTTCAAAAAGATGGTATAATTGCAGATTCCAGTTCTGAATTTAGCTTGCCAATGGTAAAAGTGAAGAAAAAAGTTGCAAGCTTACAACTATGTGTGTATTCTAGAAAATTAAAAGAAGCAGAGCCGAATCCATCAGCAGATGATACTATCCAGCAATTACTAAATTCTAGATATTTTACTAAGTTAGACCTATGTAAAGGGTATTGGCAGATCCCTATGACACAGAAGGCCAGTAAATACACCAGTTTTCGACACCCTTGGAGTTGGGTTCAGTGTACCCCAGATACGATGATTGTCCACCCACATTATATTTAAGTCATTACTTGTAATGTATGATTAGTAGGTGTTAGAAATGGTGGCGTATTTGTGTCAGATACTGACATCATTTGCACCCACAAGGGAAGTGTTGACCGGATATATGTACGGATCCACTGAAATGTGTTTAAGCTTTATTCTCATGTAACTGATTCATAATAGAAGCACTGAAATGTGTTAATGCTTTATTCTCATGTGACTGATTCCTAATAGAAGACCTCTTATGCCTACCAAGTTAACTGATTACTGACTACATGGACATTTGACACAACTGTAGTGACATCCCATACCGATTTCTTGATACTTGACTACAGGCTAGAATAAGTTACATGAACATCTTTCTCAGGAAGTATAATTTTAGAGGAGGGGTAGATGTCAGGGTCTTGTATGGGTATGGGTATAGAATAGAGACGGTCCGTGTTTGTACTTGGATGACAGATAGTTGACCCACACTTCAGCCAGATGAATTCTCGACAGCAGTAAATCATGACTGAGTGAATGCTTCGCTTGCATATCCCTGAATCCGACACGGACTGAACAGAGTTGTGGGATTATGACAAAAACCTTGGGTGATATCAGACAGAGAAGAATGAACTGGCGGTCTAGGGGCAGGAGATATCTGATAGCGTGGCTATGTAAAATTCTAGTGTGTTGTAGTGACCGATTGCTTGTGATAAAGTGGGGTTATAGGAGTCCCTCTATACTGTATAGCGTTTGCTCTGAATAATATGTTACATAAGTAGTTTTTAAATTATTCTGGTAGCCAGGGTTGGTTCGGACTGGCTGTTGTGAAATGATTTATCCTTGTACACTGTCCCCCATTCTTTGCAGTCACTGCGCGATCCAGGTAGAGTCTAGTGGCAGAGGACAAGAGCTTATCATGCGCAGTTTGTGTTCGGACTATTGTATTATCCATGGGGATGGGAAGGCGTGTATGCTGATTTGTAAAGTCTTCGCAGCCTGCGTTTTGGATAAGGGGAACCCGCATATTTTGACATCACCTACCTCATGTTAACCTGTGCTTTACACTAAAGATTGTGTCCGGTTTAGAGTTTTAGGAAAGAACAGGCCTGTACGAGCCATGTACCATCACAGTAGATGTGACAATACGCGCGGTGACTTCAGAATGTCTTTCC
>CAJHNH020005556.1:1141756-1211756 GCA_905116865.2 Candidula unifasciata
TCATTCACATAACCTAAACTCTACTAGCCTAAACAAGTTCATTTTAATTTCGATTTATTCAAATAAATCATGGTTGATTTTGTTAAAACATAGTTGAGTAAATTGTGTACTTAGGTTTAAGTGTCTTTGTGCATATTAGTTTACTTCAGCTAACAAATATTTAAATCACTTGATGGGGGCTTTTTAAGTAATGCCAGGAGAGGAGAATAGTCGCAGGGGTTAACTGTGTATCGAGATAATATCACAGTGGGTGTATCCTGATATCTATCTATCCCTTCTCCTACTCCTGTGGATACAAGTACAGCAACTTTCATTTCATGGAACGAGCCACTCGCTGTTTTCTTGGCTATCCAGGACTGTCTAGGATCAACATAGCTTAGATAATAGTCCAGTTTCTCACGTGGGTGGGCATTGTTAAGGTTCAAACCCACACCCTCACTATATCAGTGTATTTACTCATGTGGGCGCGCGACAGTAGATCAGAGTTCTGTGTCAGTCCTGAACTTTGTAAACAAAAAGACATGATTCTTACATTGCGGCTACCCTGGTAAAATAGGCAGTTGATTTTGAGAATTGTTAACTTGTATTTCAGTATGAGAGCATGGGTTTTGAAATGAACTTTAGTGCTGTCAGGCTTCAGAACCCACGCACAAAAGTAAAACAAAAATTATCAGTAAGTTAAATATGTTGTTAAGTATGTCATCAGAACAAGTAGACCAAAGAATTAGTCTTTTGAGATACTGCCAGGCCAGAAAAGCAGAGATAGTTTTAAAAAATGCACCTGAAAGTGTCAGCAGTTAGGCGACAAATAATTATCTAAGCTATAACAACTTCATTAAAATGTTGCGAGGAATGGAGAATTATGATCTCCGTGTTTTCTTCAGACAAGTTGCATAAAGAAGAAGGGGAAGACAGATTGCCATTTAAAATACTTAAGCACTGGTTCGATCAGGTGCTGTCTCCGCAGTGAAGGTCGGCTGCAATGGACGTTAACTACTGTCTCGACTTGGCTGTGCTCTCAGACTATACTTCTTCTATCTTGTACCTCCTGCTTTCGACTTTCATATCCAGTGGTTTAAGAGTTATTCTTTTAAGGTGTCGTAAATATTTAAATTATTTCTTTAACTTTGTTCTCTTTCTCAGTGTCATCAGACCCCCCCCCCCCCCCCCCCAAAAAAAATCAAGCATTAAGTGATGCAGTTATGTTTGTTTTTGTACTTTTGTCAGCTTTGTGTCCTTAGACATACTACATTATTCTTGAAACTTAAACAATAAACAAACTTTTTGTGTTCAAAGAAATGTGTACATTTATTCTTCTGTATTCAGCCTAGGATGTAACTGTGTTGTGATATTTACAGCATGCCTGCAATATTTGCACCTTTTGGCCGACACATCCGACAACTGGCATTTGTTGCATGGGCTAATTTTCTGTTAGTTCTGTTGGACACTGCAGTCTCATTGTTGTGAGGTCATCTTTGCTTTCCAGTACACATGTAGTGTCCCCCAAAAGGCTGGCCCAGGGCAGTCATATAATGCTGGTCAACCCTCAAGGAAAGGTAAGAGCAAAACATGACCATTCCCTGCCATCCAAGGAGGCTCCCATAAATGTAAAGTCCTATTAGTGGCTTCACCCAAGGAGTCATCACGTTCTGCCCACTACAGCTTAGCCTCACTTTCATATACTGAGCTTCTCACAGGCTGCCAGCAAGAGGCAGTCTGGAGACCCGGCATTTCAATTAAACAAGATAAGCGCTTCACTTTAAACTTTTTTTCATAATGGACTTCATGTCCACTAGTTTTATATTGTGACCACACAGATACCTCAGGTCGTTTGGCCAATGAAAGTCTTTCTTTTTCTGGATACTACCAATATGATCTTAGGCAGATAACATAGGAAGATAAAACTAAAAATTACTTGACTTTGTAGAAAAGACCAGTAAATTTTTAGAGATGAAAAGGTGACCCCATGTCACTATGATGTGAAAAAGACCACGTGAAGACCCAGTACTTGATGCAGAAAACTGAGGTATGATAAAGTAGAAATGATCAAGGCCTTTTGGGAGCCAGTGAAGAGTCTCATAATTACAGCATCACCGAAAGAAAAGGTGGACATCAGACAGTTACTGGTATCACTGGAATTACAACTCTAGCCCAGCTGTTAAAAGAACATGGTGGAGATATTGCTGATGTCAATGTCATGACTGCTATAACGTTGGTTCGTAAGACAACGCAGCATCCTTATATACAGGTGTGCACATATTTACACAAACATACACAATGTTTTATTGCAAAAAAGACATTTTTAAATAGTTATTTAATGACTTTTTACATTGGCATCTCCTAGAATCCAGTCATAATGACTAACAGTCACACTAACAAGAACCAAAATAAACATCACATTCATTTGTAGTCACAGGGGAAAGTGAGAAGTCAAACAACTGCCTGTCTTAAACACACATGTATCCAAATAATTGTAAGCTCTTCAGAGACAACAGTTATAAGATGATCATTACAATGTTAGGGGACTGTAAACAGGTTACAATAGGAAGATTAGCAAAAGTCTGTGGTATGTTTTGTCTTACTAAATTTATTACAAGTGGTTATTAATTAACTTATACCAATTTAAAAAGTTAGTTGTGTATCCTTTACAGGACGTTGTAGAATCAACCGCAGAATTCTTTGCCTGTTGTGGTTTTTCTAGGCAAATTTAAGTGCAGTAGTTTGCCACTGCTTTTGGAATGGTCAGCTCTCTGTACCACTGTCCAAATCAACGCATACAAACCGCCCACAGCTGGGATCAAACCCAGCACTACGATTGCGTTGGTCAAACGCGCCGACTAGAACTGAAAATGGAATAATACAAAAAATGGTGAGCGAAAAAAAAAAAAAACTTGTACTTTTCTGACTGCTACACACAACACAAAACACTTTGAAGAATTTCACAAGGCTCAACAATATTCTTCAGGGCCAGTGTGGTCAACATGGCGGTGGTCAGCCGACATGTGCCCTGTTCAGGAAAATAATGCAGCGATCAATAAAAACAAAAGATGCTTAAATTTGCGGGAGAAGTAACACAACTCAAATATCTTTATTTAAAAAAAAAAAACTGGGCTTTCCACATGTTTAGCACTACTTTGCCCCCAATACTGGACCAATTGTCATCATGTATGTTAGTACCTTCAACTGACTCAACAAAAGCCAAAATGCATGGAATCTCCAAAAATTGGCAGCCTGCTTAATATTTCAACAATTCAACCACCACCCACAAATTCTAAATTCTATCAACAATCAGTCACCATAAACAATCACTACTATATTCCAGAGATCAATGGATATGTGCAGCATAACCCCGGACTGCAATGACTTCTGTAGACGGAATGTCGCCCCACTCAACTGTCTCCAGCAAAGCCCTGAGTTAAGTGTACACAGAGAGAGAAAAGCAACAGCTAGAACACAACACAATAATATGCGCACTAAATAAATACACAACAATCAATCCAGACTGTACATATTCTAATGCAGCTGATTCCACCACCTAAATAAACTAAGAAATATTTAAACGTGTTTAGACTCCATCAACCAAGCAATTAAAACAGGCTGACTTCTACGGTCAAACAAAGAAAAACTATGCAGGAGAATCACAAAGTATATTAATGGCAACCCAGTTGCATAGGGATGTGATGATGACTGGCAAAAACTGACATGATAAAACAACCCCCATAAATAACAAAAATAAAACATAACTAGTGTTTAATAGTTTAAGAGTAACACACAATACGGTGTTTTCATCCTGGTCACTGCACAAGCCTGTTGAACAAGACTAACTATGGGTGTTTCCTTTCAAGTCAGAGTGCATCTGCCAGAGAGGCAAGGAACCAACAGTCTGCTTACAACAACAAAACCAGATCAGTAAAACTGATGTGCATCCAAAACTTTCCAACACAGAGTTTGTAGGCAGTGAACACTTAGAAAACAAGACAGTAACTAAGCTGATTATCTGATGTGATGTACTATAACCAGTATACAGAATAAGAATAGCTGATCTCAGTTTCGTCATATAGAAAGTTAGAAGTATCTGCTTGTGTCTCCTGTGTGTGTCTGTCTCTGTGTGTATTCTATGTTTCTGCATCTGTGTCTGCGTGTTTATCCATATGTATTTATGTATGGGTGTGTATACATGCGTGTTTAAGTGAGTGGGTTGGGGAGTGTATGTGGGTGAGTATGTGCAAGCATTTTACCACTAATACTTTTGTATTTTTCTTGACATTCACAATATGCATTTTATCATATGAACATAGCATACTGTAGTGACAAAATACAACTGCTGTGTGAAAGATGGCTGTTTGAAAGGGCAGATTGTAAGACGGGCCTGCTTCCCCAATTTGTGACCCTTTGAAAATAAAGTTTGTTCGTTGTTACTCGTTGCCAGAAGTTAGAACCAGTGTATGTTGTAAGTAAAGTGTCAATGAAAGGTTAATTTAGACATAGCACAGGCAACCTACATTCATCCGTAATGCACAGGAGAAAGTATACATCAACATTTCATTAGCCTGCCCAAAAGCAAGTCGTTACAGTCGACTATTCGGGAGCTTCCTTTCAAGTTGGAGTGCATCTGCCCGAGAGGTCTGCATACAGATGAGTCTTACCTGTGAAACATATCTACATGCAACACTCAGGTTCTGGAACGGGACTAGAATCCAGAATTGGATTTTTTGCTAGTTTACAGCCAGTGAACAAGAAGATTAATCCCATTACTGCAGATGATACAATCCAGGCTAATGAAGCAAACATACCAGGGACAAATATGATGAGCCACATATACAGTCAAACCAATTTTGCACCTATAGAAACAAAAACAATCACTTTTCTGCCACTCATCACTTAGGGGCTAAGTATCAGGATGCACTTAGTATTCTGTGGTTATTACGGCTTTTCTATGTCATATTTGCAGGAATAATGGTGCGCTTGTTCCTATAAAAACTTATTTCACTCCAATTAGATTTCCTTCAAAGCATGCCTGACAGACAAGGAAACCGACTGCACAGATCTGTAAAATGGATGCAAACCGCAGGTCCCCGAACAAAATCCAAGTCCAGAAATGGATAAACCAACCAACCAGGACTTTCTGCCCCCAACAAAGGAACATTCACAGGGTCAATGTTTGGCATAGTCAAATTCATGGTCAGTTCACATAGTCAAATCACACAGTCAAATTCATGGTCAGTTCACAAAGTCAAAACACCTTACCCATTACTTTCAAGCAGTCGCTGTATTTTGCTGTCTAATGTGGTAAACTATATACAAGTTATTACCAGTAAAACTGCACGCCCGTTTCAAATACAGTAAACATTTTCAAACATGTTTATGGTGCATTTTACACAGAAAAATTATAAGTGATAAACAAAACAGATAAGAGGACCAAATAATTTAAGTGCTAGTAACCCGTGCCATTCTGAATATCTGATGTAACGAACTTAAATACATGAAAGACGATGATACCGGTCAAGTTGTAGATACAATATTACATGAGAATAAATAGATAGAAACAAAAAATAACAGCACAAAGCAAAATAAATTAGGGTGGAGCAAATAAAATGACCATAAATTTTAATGTTAAAAAGATCAAGCTTGCATATCCCTAATTTATTACACAGCCCCTAAGTGGGAACTTGCGCAGAGCATGTCCTTAAATGTTACGCCTACGGAATGGAGGAGGATGGTCTAAGCTCACCGCACATACTCTGTTGCAAGGGTGAGAATCCTGGACAGCAAGTCACACACGATGGACAGAACATACTGATGCTGCTGCTGAGGCTATGCCGCTTTCAGCTGCAAACCATTCAACAATAGGTACACAGCACATCATACAAACCTTGGCTGCTCTCAGGCATCCAGCAGTTGAAAAAACACAGTAGCCATGATCTGAATTGCTAACTGGTGTGTATGAGGCGACAAAAGTCCTGTAAAATAAAAACAACCACGACCTCATAAAAACTGCATGCTCCCATTCTAGAAAAAGAAGTTGTGGAGCAAGTGAGGAGAGAAGAGCACTTATGGATCTGTCTGGAGTTTTTGACAGATATGTTCATCACATGTGATGGCAGTCATGTTTAAATCCTCACCAACAAGAGAATTTTAACTTTGTCCTGAGTTTCCAGGTCGGCAGATCCTCAAATGTGCTATCAAGAAACTGGGATGTTAATAAAGGCAGGCACAAGATTTATTCCACCAAGTGTCAAAATGTCCAGAAAAATATTAAGCCAGCATCATGTATCCAATATGCTGCATTTCTAAAAGGGTTCACACAAGACTCAAAACAAACCCCTGTCTTTCTTAACAATTCAATGTTCTTTTCTCATGTGTACCCTTTACACAGGCCATCTTGGTATTAATTTATCTTGTCATCCTTTAAGAAAAACATGTATTTTTTGAAAAATATCCAGCTCAATTAGGATTTGAACCTACAACATTCAGGTAAGCACCGTATAGCCTCTACACCAAGATGGCTATATATATATATAGGCCAAACAACATTTGTTTGGGAAAAAAAGGTGAATTATTTGTTAACATAGTTTATACAATCACTGTCTTTCACTTTATCTCTTATCCTTGTTTACAAAAAAAAAAAAAAAGTCTTCACAGGTGGTTGCAACCGCAGTGTGTGGACGTTGTGCTTATCTATAATACAAAACTATTTTTTTTAAAACTGTGTAGGCTGAAAACTGACATCTAACACAAGGATTACTGTGTGTGAATGTTCCATCATAATAAACACATGACATCACTTTAATTGCTCTGCGTCAACAAAACTCACACTTGCTCAGCAAAAGGGTTGGACAAGAATTATTTCTATGCTTCGTTTGAAAAACTCCTTCATGCCCCCCCCCCCCCTTCCATACAAACAAAAAAATAATTGTGTGCAAAATAATGACTTTAATTATGAAACATCTTTTTAGTGAATCCGGTGCATACTTTCCGCTATTTTATTAGAAAGGGGGATTCAGAGAACCATAACAATGCGTCTCTTTGTACCAAAATTTTGAAAAAAGGCATTTCTGAATATTTTTATGTTGCCAGAAACAGCAGTTTGATCGGCTCTGATCCTACACATCATGTTATAAGTGCAAACTTATCCTCAATCCTCTTGATGTGTTCTCTAGAGAATATAGGGGTTATAATTCATACTAAAGCTGTCTATATAAAAAATAAATATAAAAATAAATTTAGAAGCAAATCAAAGATATGGAATCTTCCTTGTTCTCTAGCAACAACCGGCTGTAAACAGGAGGCAGTTCTTGTTGTTCATCCATTTCTAAACTTCTGGTTTTCTTCCAGCCCTTAAGTTTGCGTGCACATCTGTTTTATTTTATGTTATTGGTTCCTTGCCTCGAGAAGGCAGTGGCACATATGCATGATGGGATGAGAAAACTGGAGTACACTGTGACAGTGGGAAAGTTGGAGAAGACAGACAGAGATAAAAGATGCTTGACAATACGGCATCATGGCATGAAGGATTACCTGCAACACAGAGTTAACTGAAAGTATACAAGACAGAAGCTTGTGGATAGATGTGATTGCCAATGCCACAGAGCATGAGCTTTGAGAAGAATGCAGATACAGTGTTGTGAGATACTGGGAGCCAGAACATACGAGGCAAGAATGATACCAAGTCTTTAAATTTCTATTATTATTAATAATTTATAGAAGTCTTTCCCATATGTGATGTTATAGGCATCCAAACACACACAAAACAGAACTATCGTACATTAACAAGTGATTAAATCAATTACAACTGAAACCTTCAGATAAAAACTTACCACGTACCGATGTGTTTAAAAAAAAATTGCATAGTTCAAACAAAACACGCTAAATGGAATAGTTATGTAGGGTGCCTGACCTGAATTTTATTTCAAATAAGACTGGAAAGACTTGAGGCGCAAAATATTTAGACTGAAAAACTGCAACACCTAAATCGTGACAACTTTTCACCTGACAAGTGACATTTTCACCAAGCACAACCTAATTCCGTTTCTGGGTTACATTTACATGATACATTTACTTGTCAAAAACTAACTAATCATGTGACAATGTAAAATCGCACCCACTAGTCAGCTGACAATTTTTAACACAGCCCTGACCAATCAAATGACAATGCATCACACCAAGCACTAACTAATGTGACCCTATGTGGTCATTCACAAACATTAAATGAGCATCCAGCAAAGTATAAATTCACTTAACAGATACAAATCTTTGCCCTTTAGTCCCCAGTGAAGCTATACTGTCCTCTGGCATCACTTGCTGCTCACGCCCTGCTGACCCCTTCTTTTTTGCTCCTACTTGCTTTGCACATGTGGTTTTAATCCGATCAGCTTTAGAAAACAATTTTTCCTGACATTTACAGTATGCCAATAAATAAATAGCTTTGGTATTGGCTGCAACTACAATGTGCAAATGTGGTGAGTGCGATTTATTTAAATAAACATTATTTGGGGCGAAAAATATCTTCTTTTTTTTTTTTCAACATCACATTACAATAAAAATCTCAGTATGATATGGTCACTGAGCTCCTTGTGGCGCAGTCAATGGAACTACATTAATCATGGACACAGAGGCAGCCGACGTGCACTTTTCTCAAATTATTCCCCAACACGACTCTTAACGGCAGAAGTGGTTTATGATGATAATAAGAAGAGGAAAGCAGTTAATTTCTTTGCCCCATTTACATTTAGTAATTATAAACTTACATTTTCAAAACAAAAGAGTTACAAATGTAAATGTTTAGTGATTTGACGGCCATGAAGTAGATGTGGACTTCACGTGTCTGATTGTGTGCTGGTCCAGTGGTTCCTGGATGTTTATAAAATTGCTTAACACTTCAAATTAATTCTGCTTTTTCTGTTTCTCTAGTAGGACACAGTGGATTTCATTAAGAACCATAGCAATGCACTGAAAAAAATTGAAAAGCCTTTTATCAAACTCTTACAGGCTAACGCAGTGTTTCTCAACCCCTTTATACCCAAAACTGTCAGTTAACATTTATAAATGCTGATCTGTTGCGTTGGATCTCTCTAGCAGCTGGTTGAATCTCATCCTCGAGGGGTTATCCTTTAGACAGCAATCTTGGAGGTTGGTTGAATCTCATCCTTGAGGTGTTCTCCTACAGACGGCAATCCTCTAGGTATTAAAAACTACCCATCTTACCCAGTCTCGTGATTCGACAGGAAGTACTGGGGGCCGCATGGACTTTGCCATGGCCCACTGGCCAAAGAATTAAGTAAATTCAATAATCACTGGGACAATGAACTGTTGCACACAAAAACTAATTTACAATTTTGATGCGAGCATTAACAACCACAATTGCTGCCAGAAAATATTTAGTGAATTCACATCTGCAATTAAAGTAATTTCATTTAATTTATGCAACCTAAAGTACATTTAAAAAAAATAACTGCTAAGTGGTTTTAATTTTGTTGGTTCCGTTTCATAACCTTGGCTCTATGGCTGGCTTCAAAAACAGGAGATAGAACAGAAGCCAGGTCAAGGATGCGCCGCTGAAAGCGTTCTCTGTCGAGAGCAAAATGATGCCAGGTTCCACCTCGTTCTTCAGTTCCAACAAAATGGATGGTCAGAAAGCTGGGACCCGATGCAAAATGAACCTGGGGAGCAAAAAAAAATACATATAGATTATGATCTGCATGGGATGTACATAATGCAACTGAAATACACAGCACTTGTGACTCTCAAATGCCAGTGGCTGGATAAACACAGTTCTCTCTCAGAGATAAGTATGAAGTGATTTTTGTGTATTCTTATTTGCAATTGTAACACTGTCCATTCATGCAATGTACTAATGAGGGCATTCTAGCTGCAACATTTACTTGTCTGTGCTGTGAAGCTGACTAGATCTATTTGAACCCAGCGGGCCCTGTAAGACAATTACTGTGTCAGGCTCCCAACTTATATAGGCACATCGCGTCTCATCCCTGTAGGTTAAAGGAGAGAAGCAGCAGCGCTACACTACCCCCCAGTCTGTGGAGTAAGAGATACAGGTGTAATATTAGTTATTCTCATTCCCCACTGAAAAACTGAAGCAGGAAACAATTGCTTAGTTTATGAGAAACATGAACAACTCCATGGCAACCCCATGGCAACAGGTACGATCTGCATCCAAAGGGACCTTAATAAAGAGTTTTGAAAATGAGAGAGAGAGAGAGAGAGAGAGAGAGAGAGAGAGAGAGAGAGAGAGAGAGAGAGAGAGATATCACTGATTTAAGAATTAACATCATAGCACACCGGGCATACCACATGCCCTGACTCCCGTAGCAAATGTCTTATGGTGTCGATGTGCTAACTGATTCCATCACACACTGTGCCGATCAATACACTTTCTGTTACTTGATTAATTCATAATACTTTCTAATGAGGCAAAGATGCTCAGATCTGCAGGAAGGCCAATACAGCACTATGATTATGTGTGCACAAGACCTAAAAGATAGCAAGTACTGACAGACACTGGGAGAGGTCAGCTGTAGACCAGCTCCTTTGGAGACAAACAGTGACGGCTGGACTGTCACAGTTTGAAAGAAGCCAAATGTAGCAAGCCTGAGAGAGATGTCGGAAACAAAAATAAGCTTCAGAATCATAAAGCATGAACATTTTTATGCGGACTATGTAACACAAACTGGACTAGTTATAGCAGATGCTTTTCTAAAAAGCAAGCGGCACAACTCCATAGTCCCCATGAACAGACGACTACCTACTATTAGCTGCAAGCCACAATGAAAGCCTACAAACTTATGTAATATACAGAAGAAACAGAAATGCATACTGCACTGCCACCAATTTTGCAAGATCCAAATGAACTGAGTACTACACTTATGCTTACATTAGAAACAAACACAGGTATAGTTACAAACCTTGATGCTAGGATCTGTAATCTCCTCAGATGAGATGGCCAGACAACTGCGGAAGCCAGCAGACGGGTAGTCCATATTCCACCGGGCGTTTATTTTACTGATGGATTCATAACACACCTCAAAACCTGTGGCCAGCTGGCAATTACCAGCAACAGATGGAACCCCATCGACAGTGTCAAACCCTGATTCTTTTATTGCAGCTTGACAAATCACATTAGGTTTCTTGGTGAACAAAGCCTCTATCGACAGGCCACAGGTGAAGCCAAAGGATGTTGATGGCGATGACAGGGGTGGAGAAGAAAAGTCAATGCTGGAATCCCCTGAGTAATCCTCTTTGGATGTATCCAATGAAGAACTCTGACAAACCCTGGCACTAGCAGCTGGTGAAGCTTCTGATTCAGACTCACTGTCGTCTCCCGAAAACACACTTCTCAGAGTAGGAATACTTTGTTTCTTGAATACAGAGTCTAAATTTAATGGAACACTAAAACCAGTACACATTTTGGGAAGTGTTTGCATGGCTTCGTCTTCACTTCCTGACCAGTCACCTGTATCTTCACAGAGGTCACCACTATCAGACTCATCAACTTCCTCTGAATCAGATCTCCCACCAAAGAAGAAACTTGATAAAGGACAATATTTTGCTTGTGATTTAACTGGAGTTGATTCCTTTGGAGTAACACCAGGTGACTGTGAGCAGGATGCCTCGAACAAAACAGATGAGCTTTCATCCTCTTCTGATTGGCTACAATTAAAAAGATGCTGTTTTTTGTCTGCTTTGTTTAAGGAAGAAATTTTTGACACTGAAGGAATAGAGCAGGTTTTCTGCTTTTCTCGCTGGCGCTTTCTTTGCTTTCTTGACGAAGGACGGCCTTTCTTTGTGGTTTTTCTAGGCATTGAAAGGACAGAAGAAATATCTGCAACTGATGTGAGGCTACTAGAGGAAGCCCTACCAGACATGGAGTTCTGACCGCTATCACATTTTAACTTATCACAACTACCAGAACAGTCTTCTGTCTGCTTACATTCACCATTAGCAACAGGCCCTTCTTCCCCTGTTGTGACACTCTTGCTGCTTGGTTCATGTGTCTCATTCTCTGGCTGACAGACTACACTTGAGCTGGATTCATCTGAAGCACATTTTCCCAAAGAATCCGAAGCTGCAGTACTCTCACAACTCTGGCACAATACATCAGTGACTGGTTCTCCAGGCAGAACCGCACCACATGAGGAACTGTCTTTACCTGACGATGTTGAATGAGCTAAAGCAGACACAGAACAGCCTGAGGAAGATGTCAGGCAGGCTGCGCAAGCTTTAGCAATTGAGAAGATGGATGCAGACAAGCTACAGCTCACTGGAGGCGGCAGGTTATTCTCCAGATTGTTAAATGTTTGGTGACTATGACTCCCAAACAGGTTATACTCATTAATTTTGGAAGGCATCAAGATTGCATTCATGTCATGCAAAAAAGAACTTTTCTGATAAGAGTCAAAAGAAGAGCTAAAAGTTTTCATTCCATAAAATGCATTGTTTTCTGGGTGTGTTTTTGGGCTATGATTTTGCGACTCAATTTGTACTGACTTCGGCATGACCGAGTTTCTAGGGCAAAGTAATTTTGCCATTGAAGAGCTAGAAAATATTCTTGCTGTCTTGGAGACAATATCAGAGTCAAATGACTGGCTTTGCAAAACTGGTCTCGAATTTCCCTGGCTCAAGTTGTCAGAAGGAAGATTGACTGTGGAAACCTCCCCCTCACTATCTAAGCGCAGCAGTAGAGCTGGCATTTTAGTATGCTGAGGGGAATGTCTGGAATGTGAGCTGTAACCAGGTGAAGTTACAGCATGATGCTGATCGAACTTATCACGAATTGTATGGCCACCATCTACTGATGTCTGATAATTCACCCTGTTCATTGAAAAGCTCAGAGAGATGTTCCAAACCTCACATGTATAAATGCATGCTCACTTCTAAAGCATTAGTCATTAGTACTCTTTAGCACTAACCTAACGCTATTAACTATTTACTTAATTTGTTATAAATTAATTTATCCCACGTGCATTCGTATTAAAAATAACGATTTAAAGTAAAGATGATAAAAATTCTGCCAAGCCAACACTGACAATGAAATGGAATCAATTCGCTGGAATTGAACGCTTTTCATAAACTTTTCCACCGGTAATCAAATTACCCATGAGGTGAGGAGAATGTCTGCACTGCCTAACTTCAGCTGTTTTAATTTGCCAAGAATCGCCGACTGTAAAATTGCCCCTAAGATGTGACTGCTCAACGTCTGAATCCAAACAAAAATGTGAGCAGAAATGGCGGTCGTTTGTGTTGAAACAAGATGATGGCGAAGTTACGATTACAGTTGGCTGAATACCTGAGAATAAAAGCTGTGAATTACTGTAGCACTGTGGAATGGCCTGGCCGTGTGATTCAACTCCTTTAGCAGTAACATTAAACATTGATTCCATAACGCAGAGCAACTGATCGAAACAATTTTCTTCGCCGCCTACGATCATAACTTCTTTCCCATCACTTTCCTTCACAAAACACGCACCGCTTCACAAACTACACCAACCGGAAACACATACTTCACAATATAATCCTTACAATTATACATACTCATTTTACTCAACACACTGTTAATTGTAAAACATATAGTTTAATGTGACATAAAATGGTTAATCATATCTACTATTTACTGATTTATAACCAGTTAAAACAAGTAAGGATAATTTATAGTGTAGGATATGTGCTCATTAATACACATGGTCCCCTTGGACTTTACCTGGGAGAGGATTGCATCAGAAACGTCGGCACGTACTTGTACTTCCCCCCCCCCCCCCCCCTTTTTCCCTTTTTTTCCCCTCTGTCGCCTGTCCACCGACCTACAACAAACTCTGACTTGTTTACATGCATTTATTCACATTGCGCATCCTTAAAAACTATCAATAAGCATTCACTGCTTCAAAATAGTCATCTTATAAATGTATAATTACAATAGACATCTCGGTATATACTTTATGCACATTTGCGTTTAAGTTAGAATAAGCAATCCATACGGTACTGTCTCCACGATAAAGGTTGGCTGCCATGGATCTTGTCTATCGTCCTCGTCCCTATTGCCCTCGACCTTTCCCATCTGTATGGTTTTCAAAAGAGTGGGTATTGCCATTTTTTGCCAAAATATTTCAATTCAGTTTTATTTATTTCAATAATTCTCTCTTTATTTAAACACACACAAACACTCACAAACACTCACACACACACATAACTCCAAAGTACAGATAAGGCCATACAAATTAGTCTGCGTGTTAATGACTTGCCGCTGTTGATCAGATTTTAGGTTTAAATAACGGCTCAACATCCTGGCACAAGGGTAGCAACCCTTGAGTGCTTCATTCTACTTCTAACTCAAGCCTGAGTCCGACGAATCTCAGCAGTGCATGAACTTTGTAGCACCGGCGAGGATTGAAAATACCTTGGGCAGGTTTTTAACTCAAGATTTTGCCCGGGCAACACCGTTAGGCTACTTTTTTCGATTTTCAACTGCCAAGGGATTTTTTACGTGCAATACACACAGACGTCTGATCTTACTACCCATAGACTAGAAGTCTATGTGGGAAAAAAAGCCCTGCCTTGACTAAACACCACCAATACAATGCTTGAGCGCAAATGTCATCAAAGCCATCATTACGTAGCAGGTTTTTTTGCAGAATGCCACTCCACGTATGTCCCACCATAAAAAATCTCTTGGACCATTGCCGACTATTTGTCTATTCGGTACATCTCACTTTTTGGGACCCAGAAAGAGAGTGACTTCCCTTCTTATTCATAAATTGCCGTGTCGCATATCTTGTGCTATGTTGCAGGGGTGTTAAGCTTAGCGTCCGGCCAACAATACGCAGCATTTTACTAGTTGTTGTCACCGGCAACAGCTCACAGAAGCCAGCTGCAGGCCTCGGAAATGAAATATCTGAGAAAGGTGGTCCAAGTGACAAGAAGGGACAAAGTCCGCAATCAGACAATACGTCAAGATCTTGCTACCCAGCCATTACAAACCCGAGTGGATCAGTCACAGTTACGATGGTTTGGACATGTATGCAGAATGGAAGAAAATCGGCCACCATTGCAGGTATGGGAGGCTAAAAACCAGGTAACCAGACCTCCAGGACGACCCAGTGTGCGCTGGGAAGACAACATCCGACAGTCCCTAACTGACAGAGGACTGGAATGGAACAAAGCCAGAAAGAAAACTGCTGATAGAGACGTCTGGCGATCTCTCTGGCAAACCTCTACACCCTAAGGTAGAAGAGGAGCGACTAAGTAAGTAAGTGTTGTCACCGGCCGGTAATATCGCGTGTTCTGTATTACACGATGTGAGCGTTTGTAACTGTCCCGAAACATGCAGAGCTGCCCCTCACCCCCCCCCCCTCCCCCATGTCCTCCAACGCACACATTCAAATACCCATGAGAGAAACATAAAAAAATCCATAGCTTTAGAAAGGATTCGAACCTGAATCTCTCAAAATAGTCCATGGTTGTTAACCGTCGGTGGGCAGCATTATCATCATATGCCAAGTTTGCAGGCGGTAATGTTTCGGCTTATCGCGTGATCATCAATCTCGGATAAGATGTGTGTTCTTTTATGGCTAGTGTCGTGTGTTCTAGTCAGCCTGGTATTTATGTTCCCTACTCCCTTGCTAATTTCACATCAAGTTGACCTGTTAACAAAACCACTACCAGTTTTTGTCTTCCTGTAATAGGCTTATACCTGAAGAGCTTCAACTTTCTCGGATCACGTTGCGGTTTAATCGAAATGAAACCGCAGATAAAATTTCTAACAAAAGGGGAGAATGTAAATAAGAAGACAATGCAGTAACATAATGTGAGAAAAAATGGCCGCACAGTCTATCAGAAGTGAACATAATCTTACCATAGGTGACAACAGGTTACTTGACCGGCATGGGCAGGGTATATTTCTACGTCTCAGGACAGGGTATAACAACCTTAACAAGCATATACACTAGCTTCGTCTGAGGCTCTCAACCATTCTAATGGGGCGACTCTTTAATACAGTTCCTCACTTTGTGGTGACCATTAGCCATACACTTTATTTCGTTGCTAATTCATAACTTCAGTAAATATGTGTTTTTCGATGGTCTTTGGCGAGACCTGTAAAAGGGTCGTTCGACCCACACAAGGGTCGTGACCCACAGGTTGAGAACCGCTGGCCTAAGTAGTCCACCACTGGGCCTATGTTGGCGGTGTGTACAGGCCATTAAGAAGGCAATACTGGCCTAGTGAGTAAACACTGTACTCAGAGCTGTATGAATCAGAGCTTTACTGGTACCATCGGAATTGGAACTCTTCGCTTGCTGTTGAAGATGAGGATTGAGCACTTATGGGTTTGTCCCGGGTGCTGTGATGCCGATGCTTAATTCAACACTGTACTCAGAGCTGTATAGAACTAAAAGGAAGAAGAGGTTTTAATGTTTCTTAGAGGACTTTCAGACTCGTGTTTCTGTCCGCCCATGGTATACTCGTCACTTCAACTTAGAAACCGCGATTCCATTACCATTATATATTTATTTATGTGACTCTTCATACGACTAGTAAACTATGATTTCTTTTGAATCGACATTTCCGCGCTGAAAACTCACAAATACTCGGTGACTGATTTGGCTGGCTTCCTTACCGAGAAAATCACTTCAGAGGGAAAGCGGTCATGCTGATGTAATTCTTGCCTTCTTGTCATGGCGACAGTGTATTGCCACGGCGACAGTGTATTGCCATGGCGACAGTCTTCTTCTTCTTCGCGTTCACCAGCTGTACACTCTGGCGTAAAGTTCTGGTTGTTCGTCCACTTCTGGACTACAGTCCTGCTCCAGAACCTGAGTGTTGCGTGTGCATCAGTTTTACAGATCTGATTCAATTGAATGCAGACTGCTGGTTCCTTGCCTCTCAGGCAGATGCACTCCGACTTCAAAGGAAGCTCCCCAATTAGTCGACTCTTACGACATGCTTTTGGGGAGGCAGTGGGTCTATTCTTGTTTTCCCTACAATAGGGCCCCGGAACCCACACGGGAGCCATGGCGACAGTGTATTGTCACAGAAGAGTTGAACTGTTATATTCGATGGAAGTGTCGTATTCTAGAGCAATGGCTCCCAGCCTAGAAAAAGGTGACAGGGGTGCCATAAAGGGGCGTCACCTGGGGGGGGGGGAAGCGTGAAACATTTTTAAAAAAGGGGGCGGGGGGGGGGGGTGGAGGTGTGAAGCTATTGCGAAACTGAATGTATTTGTACTAGTAAACAAAACAGTGTTGCGAGCTTGATGTGGACAGTGATCTATGCGGTGCCATGTACAACATCAGACCAAATTGAACAGATATTATCTGGACAAAACGCTGTCAACTGTCACATTGATAATGTGGACACTAAATTATCAGTTGATGGTGAATTTGTTTTCCTTTATGTTATTTGACATTTCGATTTATGTGAATATTTTTCTCCAAGTTTTTGTTAATAGTGTTTGTGATTGTTCGTTTTGTCTTTCTGTTTTTAATTTAAAAAAAAGGGGGAGGGGGGGGGGGGTGGGATAGAAAAAAAAAAGGGGGGGGGTGACATCATATTCTCAAGAGGAGTTGTGGCACTTCAAAAGGGTTGAAAACCACTGTTGCGAGAAATAGAGGGACAGAGCTAGAGAGGACAGGGAGCTACGCACATTGAGCAAGAGAGAGAGAGAGAGAGAGAGAATGAGGGAGGAGGGATAGATAAATAGATAGATAGATGGACAGACAGACAGACAGACAGACAGACAGACAGACAGACAGACAGACAGACAGACAGACAGACAGACAGACAGACAGACAGACAGACAGACAGACAGACAGACAGACAGACAGACAGACAGACAGACAGACAGACAGACAGACAGACAGACAGACAGACAGACAGACAGACAGACAGACAGACAGACAGACAGACAGACAGACAGACAGACAGACAGACAGACAGACAGACAGACAGACAGACAGACAGACAGACAGACAGACAGACAGACAGACAGACAGACAGACAGACAGACAGACAGACAGACAGACAGACAGACAGACAGATAGACAGATAGATAGATAGATAGATAGATAGATAGATAGATAGATAGATAGATAGATAGATAGATAGATAGATAGATAGATAGATAGATAGATAGATAGATAGATAGATAGATAGATAGATAGATAGATAGATAGATAGATAGATAGATAGATAGATAGATAGATAGATAGATAGATAGATAGATAGATAGATAGATAGATAGATAGATAGATAGATAGATAGATAGATAGATAGATAGATAGATAGATAGATAGATAGATAGATAGATAGATAGATAGATAGATAGATAGATAGATAGATAGATAGATAGATAGATAGATAGATAGATAGATAGATAGATAGATAGATAGATAGATAGATAGATAGATAGATAGATAGATAGATAGATAGATAGATAGATAGATAGATAGATAGATATATAGATAGATAGATAGATAGATAGATAGCAGGCATATAAATAGATAGATGGACGGACGGACGGACGGACATACATACATACATACATACATACATACATACATACATACATACATACATACATACATACATACATACATACATACATACATACATACATACATACATACATACATACATACATACATACATACATACATACATACATACATACATACATACATACATACATACATACATACATACATACATACATACATACATACATACATACATACATACATACATACATACATACATACATACATACATACATACATACATACATACATACATACATACATACATACATACAGGCAGACAGACAGACATTCAGACGGACATGCAGACAAACGGACGGACAGGCAGACAGACAGACAGATACTAGATTTTACTGTTAATGTCAGTTACTTTGTTGGACACAATCCTAATGTCCAAGTCCAAGTCCTTCTGAGAAAAAAAAAATTAAAAGGACGACAACTTTCAGACTGCTGCTAGCTAGCCGAGGTTGCTAAAAGTCTCCGCCTATATTTGTGGTCAGGGTTAATTGCGTCACTTTCCTGAGAAAATTCTAGTATTGCGCCATTTCTAGGCTTGATGCTTCCTTCCGCGTCGGACCGCTCGTCCTCCAACCTGTTGTTAGATGTGCGTTTCTTTCCTGTTCTTATTTGGTGTTTCCTCTTGGTGACACCTCTCTCTGATTTGGCCAGGCGTAATATGTCGGAGAGCGTGCTTTTCCGCATAACGTCTTTTGGACCACCATTTATAGTTTTAAAATGTTGAGTATTTTACTTTGCCAAAAAGTACTGAAACCAGTTTCTGATGTTGGATAGTTCCGAAATGTGAAAATATTCCGCGTATGACCATAGTGGTCTCCTATAGTTGTCTTCCTGCAATAAGAATGGATTATTCATGTCGTGGATGTGTGTATGAAATGTTATGTTTAGCCTCAAAGTGGGTCTATTCGTCATTTGTTAGTGTGTGATCCGGTTGTATCAGTTTGGGTTGGCATCTAGACTCCGGTGTTCGTAAATACCATATACCAGGAGCACCCAGCTCACGCTTTGAGATCCAAATGTTCGGCTATGAGATTTGATGTGGCATGTTGGGTAACAAACTCAAGTGCTCTCTGTGGTAATGGGGTGCATCCGAAAGAGGTAGGGAAGGGTAAGGGTGAAGGAGGCGGTAGGCTATTTAGTCATTTCTCCTCGTTGCCGTCTAGCTGGATTCTAGCGTGGCCTTTAGCCGGGATTATACGTATAACGTCACCAGCGTTTGCTATCAGCCCAGTGATGAGGTGGTATTAGTGGTTAAGTGATCTAGACCTGTCATTATTGAGTCACTTGTTTTCCATATTTGCTGTCAGTCATACCTTGTTGTGAGTCCTGTTGGTCATGTGTATGTTGTATGCATGCTGTGGAATGGGATGGTTTTGTGTATGAATCCCCGGAGTATATGGAGCATACAACTAAGTGTATGCGTACATGCACTCGACTATTCATACACGCAGACAACACTACATGTTTGCAGCGCCTTTCATACTTATCCGTGTATGCATACCTAATTAACCTTTCGTACACATGCATACTCTTTCATATGCGTCTACCAATGCCTACATAAATGCACTTACATTCATAAAAAACGTGTACATCCATACAAATGGACATTTACTCTTCCATGTCTTGTGTGTTGTTTTGTGTCGCTATGTCTGTAATATCGTCTGGTCGTGTCAATTTTTAGGTTATGTCCCGTTCCTGGTATGTGATCTGTCCGTTACTTTCTTATCATGTTATGGTGGATGGTGTGTGCTGATGACGTTTTTGCTGCGTACACACTTCATTCCATTTATTCTTTTTAATTAACAGCCGTGCAACAACATAATGTATAGGTTCCTACAATCCTAATTCTGTCAACTCCTACAAATTGCAGTATCAAGAAAAGGAAGTAAAGCCAAGAGGCCAAAGTAAAGCCAAGAGGCCAAAGTAAAGCCAAGAGGCCAAAGTAAAGCCAAGGGGCCAAAGTAAAGCCAAGAGGCCAAAGTAAAGCCAAGAGGCCAAAGCAAAGCCAAGAGGCCAATCAAGAAAGCGATTGGTGGAGAAAGTAAGAGAGACATTATAGAAACACAATTTGGCATTAACACAAGTTATGCACGCAGTAAAAGACAGCAAACTACATCTAACTCTCTCTGCGACGCTTTATGGCAGTAGCGGTAGGATGAAGAAAGGATGAGATTAAAACACTTCATGGCATTAACGGTAGGACGAAGACAAAATGGAGATTAAAACACTTTGTGGCAGTAGCGGTAGGATGAAGAAAGGAGGAGATTAAAACACGGTATGACAGTAGCGGTAGGATGAAGAAAGGAGGAGATTAAAACACGGTATGGCAGTAGCGGTAGGAAGAAGAAAGGAGGAGATTAAAACACGGTATGACAGTAGCGGTAGGATGAAGAAAGGAGGAGATTAAAACACGGTATGACAGTAGCGATAGGACGAAGAAAGGAGGAGATTAAAACACGGTATGACAGTAGCGGTAGGACGAAGAAAGGAGGAGATTAAAACACGGCATGACAGTAGCGGTAGGATGAAGAAAGGAGGAGATTAAAACACGGTATGACTGTAGCGGTAGGATGAAGAAAGGAGGAGATTGAAACACGGTATGACAGTAGCGGTAGGAAGAAGAAAGGAGGAGATTAAAACACGGTATGACAGTAGCGGTAGGATGAAGAAAGGAGGAGATTAAAACACGGTATGACAGTAGCGGTAGGAAGAAGAAAGGAGATTAAAACACGGTATGACAGTAGCGGTAGGAAGAAGAAAGGAGATTAAAACACGGTATGACAGTAGCGGTAGGATGAAGAAAGGAGGAGATTAAAACACGGTATGACTGTAGCGGTAGGATGAAGAAAGGAGGAGATTAAAACACGGTATGACAGTAGCGGTAGGATGAAGAAAGGAGGAGATTAAAACACGGTATGACAGTAGCGGTAGGATGAAGAAAGGAGGAGATTAAAACACGGTATGACAGTAGCGGTAGGATGAAGAAAGGAGGAGATTAAAACACGGTATGACAGTAGCGGTAGGAAGAAGAAAGGAGATTAAAACACGGTATGACAGTAGCGGTAGGAAGAAGAAAGGAGATTAAAACACGGTATGACAGTAGCGGTAGGATGAAGAAAGGAGGAGATTAAAACACGGTATGACTGTAGCGGTAGGATGAAGAAAGGAGGAGATTAAAACACGGTATGACAGTAGCGGTAGGATGAAGAAAGGAGGAGATTAAAACACGGTATGACAGTAGCGGTAGGATGAAGAAAGGAGGAGATTAAAACACGGTATGACAGTAGCGGTAGGAAGAAGAAAGGAGATTAAAACACGGTATGACAGTAGCGGTAGGAAGAAGAAAGGAGATTAAAACACGGTATGACAGTAGCGGTAGGAAGAAGAAAGGAGATTAAAACACGGTATGACAGTAGCGGTAGGAAGAAGAAAGGAGATTAAAACACGGTACGACAGTAGTGGTAGGAAGAAGAAAGGAGGAGATTAAAACACGGTATGACAGTAGCGGTAGGACGAAGAAAGGAGATTAAAACACTTTATGGCAGTAGCGGTAGGACGAAGAAAGGATGGGATTCAGACACTTTATGGCAGTATTTGTAGGTCAAAGAAAGGAGGAGATTAAAACACTTTATGGCAGTAGCAGTAGGATGAAGAAAGGAGGAGATTAAAACACGTTATTGCAGTAGCAGTAGCACGAAGATAGAAAGAGATTCAAACACTTTATGACAGTAGCGATGGGACGAAGATAGAAAGAGATTCAAACACTTTATGGCAGTAGCGGTAGGACGAAGATAGAAAGAGATTTAAACACTTTTTGGTAGTAGCGGTAGGGCGAAAAAAAGGAAAAGATTAAAACACTTTATGAAAACACATATTTAAAACACAGCATTACAACACATTTAAAACGCACTAGTTAACACATTAATGAATCAAAGAAATGTTTCCCGCCTTTTAAATCTGAACAAAGAAACAAACAACTTATTGCACAGTTTATTGCCTGGCTCTATGATGCAGAAACTCTGGCTATCAAGATAGCAACAGAGATACTGGTTAATACCAATCTTGGCTCACAGTATGTGGTAACGCTGACAGATGCACAATCAGTACTTAAAGCACTCCAGTCTAGGAAACTACCAGAATTGCAAACACTGCTGACACAACTTGGCCTTCCGCGAAGAGTCGTAATGCAGTGGATACCGTCTCATTGTGGAGTGCCTGGAAATGAGAAAACTGATCAACTGAGAGAAAGTGCGACAAAAGTGCAGCCGGATGTACCAGTCACATACCACCAAAAGAAAAGAATCTTTAAATCTATCAAGAAACCACCAGCCCCAGCACAAGACGACTAATTTATTATGGACAGATCAGAACAAGTCATTATCCTCCGCCTCAGAACAGGGCACAACCGATTACGCAACCACATGTACACAAAATTCAAGATAGGCGTATCAGTCATGTGCACCTGTGGAAATGTGCCCCGGACAGCAGAGTATGTACTCCAGGACTGCACCGAATTTGACACATTAAGGCAAACCTTTTGTTCAGAAAGAACAACAGTGGAACGTAAACTCTATGGACCACTGAACGAACTAGCAACAACAGTGAAATTTATTGAAGAGACAAAATTGCCGATATAGACAACCTATTTCAGGCGAACGAAAGAAGAAGAAGAAGATTGCCTGGCATATGTCGTGTATCTTGACAAGTACGAGTTTGGCAATAATCAAATGCAACTGCCTGTTTTACCAGAGCAGCAGCAAGGTTAGAATTAAGTCTTTCTGTGCCCTGGTAAAACAGGCAGTTGCATTTTATTACATAACATTTAAAAAACATGTTCAGAAAGAGGTGCAACCATTGTGATCAGAGGCAGACTCGTGTTTTTACGACCGCTATTTACTTGCGCTTTTTCAATATTTCGTTTACAATATTTGTCCATGATGTGATATGAAAGAGATCAGAGAGATGCCATGGCAGACTTGGGGACGAGAAGTGGTGCTATGAAGTTTGCTTATGTAAGCGGAAGTGGCAAAGAGCACGCACAAGTTTTCATGCAGCTTTTAGTTACTACTGTCTCTGTGTAGGTCGCAGGGCACTATTTCAGGGGGATAAAGAATAGACTTAAACCCCCCCCCCCACCCCCTATTTTTCTCTGCTCCCAACAAGGATGTCGCAGAAGGCGCCTAATTATGGGTTTTTCCTTTGAAGTCGCATCTGCCCGACAGGCAAGCAATCAACTGTCTACATAGAAACAAGTCAGATGTGTACGATTGATATGTCTGCAAAACTCAAGTTCTGGAACGAAGCCGAGGTGGACGAACAATCATAACTTTTTGCCGGATCCATGAACGCTATGAAGAAACTTCTGTTTATTTCCCTTTTCTTTAAATTTGCATCATGTTAACTTCCGCAGTAGATCGTCGCTTCCATCACAGCTCGTTAGAAAGACTATATCTTTGACCAGGTGTCTCTTGCATTCTCATGCCCATTTTAGTTAATGTTAAGAGATGGTGTCATCTGGAGGTGACAGGTTGGACATCTGAAGCTATCATAATAACGTTTACTTTTTATTTTATTTAGTGTGTTCTGAAATCCATATTTTATTCCTTTTCTTCAATAAATGTGTATCAGTTAGTTATTCCCTCACTATATTTTCTCATTAAACAATTGGAAACCTTAAAAACATTGAAAATTTTACTTCTTTAAAAATTTTTTTTAGTACGTATACATTTCATTACTAGGTGAGTTTAGAAAATAGTCGTTCAAAGTAGATCGTGAGTTTAAAAAAATGTGAAAAGCCTTGTTTTAGTGGGTAAGTGACGTTGCAAGTCGTGTATGGTCTGATTCAGCCATACAAATGTAGGAACTAATAGGAGGAGGTATTTATAAGTAAACACCCAAAGATCAAAGCTAAACCAAATGAACATTTCCTTGTTTAAGCTGGCATTTTAATTTTCATTGGGTGGCTGAGCATCGGAAGCCAGTCAAACATTTATTAATCAATAAACATCCATAGAACACAATACGGGACATTACGAAAACAAACATTATAAATGTGCGTTCTCATATTTTAGAGAGTTTCTAGGTGCAGTTCTATATGAAACTATATCATCGTGGACTTCGGAGTATCTTCAGCACAAAGAAAAGTATAAGGAGTAAATTTTCGGGACACATGCAGCAGCGCATACGTGTATCATGTATGGGCATATTTTTTTTGCTGGTGATAAAATTTTGTAACACTGCCAATTTTATTTTTTTTAAACGTGTGTTCCAATGGCTGAATTTTCTGGCCAGTGAAAATATTTTAGGTGTCTAGTTGACTGTGCAGAAAATAATTTATAAATTTAAAATATTTAGCTCTACAGTCAAACCACTACCGATGTGTGGACATGAAAACAATGAGGAAAAAATACTAATCAGTTACGAGCATTCATCCACTTGTAAGTGCGGAGATAAGACGGAATTAAAGTAGGGGCTAGAATAGCTAATGCGGAGCTTTGTGAGAGAAACACATTCCAGTACCGGAGGAAAAGGGGCTGGCGTTGGCTAGGACATATGTTGAGACGGCGTAGGAAGAGAATAATTAGAATGCCTTTGCACTGGAACTCACTGGTCAGAGGAATAAAAGTCAACCGAAAGACACGGAAAAGGGAAAAAGATAGTGAAGTTAAAAAGATAGGAAGGACACGTGATTAGCTGCATGATATAAGAAATAAAATAACGGTGTAAGTTGGCGGAGGGCCTATGCTCCACTGAGGAGACAAAGGCCGAAAGAAGAAAAAGTTGGTAGAGCGTCAGCAAACACCTGTTTCTTCAGCGAGCTCCTTCGGTAGTCTCAGACCGGCGAATCAACTATAGCTTGCAGTGATTACATTCAGTAGCTTCGTTAACGTTTAGTTCTGTGAACAAAGACATATTGTGTGTGTGTGTGTGTGTGTGTGTGTGTGTGCCTGGCTCAGGTTTACACTATCTCTCATGTACATACCGCTACACATGAAACAGTGCTCCCCTTCGTTGAGGCGATTACTATAAATCACTTCCGTCCAGGTGTGTGCAGACAAAAAGACATGGCCATGTACTTGTGTTGTCACTGTCAATAAGACACTTAGTTACTTCTGGCGTTGCGAACGAGCTTCGTAATTCTGAGGTATCCTGTTTGATCCCAACTGTTGGCGATTTTACAGCAGACCGCTGTGCATTGATTTCGTCATTGGTACGGAGTGCTGACCGTTTAGCTAGCTATGGCAAACTACTAAGTATAAAATTTTCCAGTAAAATCGCAAACACCCAACAAATTTCGGGGTTAGTTCAGCAACAAACTTATCTGGAAGCTGTCGAGATGTGGTTTTATAGACGAACGATGAGAATACCCTGGACAGATAAAACGAGTAATAAACACGTCTTGAAGGAAACGACTCACGAAAAGAAACAAATACCTACACCAGAAAAGATAACATACATTATTTGGTCATATATATATATATATATATATATATATATATATATATATATATATATATATATATATATATATATATATATATATAGCCTCTTCTATTTTAATAATAATAATTTGACCGCAACGTTGGTTCTACATAGTGCAATATGTCACTGTACAGCTAACTAATTGCATTTTTTTCCCTCCGCTGTGCCTTATGCAACTACACATTACTGGTAGTATTTTTCCTAGCAACCTGACGAAATCCCAGTACTACATTTGTCAACAGCTGATGTAATGTCTAGACGCCACTTCTAAGACGGAGTTGGGGGTTATCGCAGCAGACATCAGCTACTGTACGTTTACTGAAGTTAATTATATGGTTTCAGATCAGACACGTAGTTACTGGGGCGTAGTAATTTGTACAAGTTTATTGGATTGAAATCATAGCTCGCCCCCGTGTGTATAAGTGCGCGTGTGTAAATGTGTGCGCGCGTATTTATATAATGTAGGTAATAAGAGACGCTCGGTATCGCAGCGCCGTGGACACCTATCTGCTGTATTGGGTTCATAGGTTCAAAGTTCAAACCCTCTTTATTGAGGCAATATTTGTCAGTGGTCCATGATAGGTCCCTGGGTCAACTCAGTTTAATATAGGTAAAGTAAAGATCTCTTTTCACGCACTAAGGGACATCGGGCATATGGGAAGAGCACCCATACATTCACAGACCAATTGGCACTAGGTGGGTAATGTGGTCAACATTACGCCGGTCGTCTTTACTTTCCCAGGACATACATCATGGTACCCATTTTAGACTGGGTCGACCTGCGACGCCATATACGATGATACAAATTCACGCAGCCAGCAGTATATTTCGTTCACGGTACGTTGAAATTACGAATCAGTTTAATATGGATACCAGCCATACCAGTCCTCCAAGACTGTCCCTAATACAACATATTAAGGCAAACCTTTTTGCCAAGAGAAACATCGATGCAAGTCAAACTTTACGGGTCGCTGAGTAAATCACAAAAGACAGTGAAGTTCATACTAGAGACAACAAGCGAACGAACGAAGAAGAAAAAGTGTACTAGAAGCGAGAAGCCCTAAGAAAAAGAGTTCGTTAGGCGGGAACTAGAAACATAAATATTCTAGCCCAGACAAGAGATATTTCGTGTACAGTCTAGATCAGCCAAGAAAAAAAAACTAGGCACACTAACACTAACACTAATCTGAACCAAAAACAACTGGATCTATGATTACCACATTGAACATCTGTTTATTTCACTTAACATAAAATCAGCGTTGTTCGCAAGTAACAACATTAACAACAACTAAGGTGCTCGACTAGCGGCAGAATCTAAAGAGCTAATCATCTCCGCTAACAAGGAACTATGATAATGACACCATACGCTCAGCGAGATTACCTCAACAATGGCAAAAATCTAAATATATTTAACATGTATGTTAAGCGTTATTATGTCACCAGACCAACAAATCACTAATAGTGACCTGCCATCAAACTATCTCCTAGCGAGGATGCACAAAGGAAATAAATTCAACACTAACTAAGCTGTTGAAGCGTACCGTGAAACCAGCCAGGATACCGGCTTTCCCCTGCAGTCACCCATACCCACGCTGTCTAGCCCAATGTGCAGAGCCACAACAGCTGGGTGGGTCCCGTGCAGGTTTAGTCCGAACGAAAAAAAATAGCGAGGGAGCTGGCCTTTTTATACACAGTGGCCAGTCTTTTCCGCTTTCTTAAACCAGACTAAATAAAGGTATCGGCGAAACAAACCAAAATCAACAATCTGCTCTACAGCAGTCTTTGGCGTTCTCTAGCCTATAACAAAAGGATACCAGCAAATATACAGCAGAAAAGAAAGCGTAATATGTGCTACGTTACGTACTGAGTATCGACCTTTAGCGTTACAAAACAATCTCTTTGCAGAACGTCGCTCTCCTATGTTTCGATGATACGGATCATGGTCTCATGCAAGCTTTCTTGCCTTATGTAATTCATTTTGTGGCCTAGGCGTTGCAAACCCGATTCATAATTCCAAGGTGGCAGGTTTGGCCCCAGTTGCGGGGAAATTTGTGTTTTAGCAAGATAGTCTGCAGGTCTACCACGTCTGATTTTCAGCTTCAACAGTCATGAAGACCAAACAACGTTGCCAGCTTGTTGTGGAGAGTGGTATTCGATGTATCTTGTCCTACATCAAACGACAAATAGAAGATATCATCAAGACAAAACAGTGTTAACCATCACTTTGATATTTGGATACTAAATTACCAGTTATTAGTGACTACATTTTTTTGTAGATGACACTTCAATCTATGTGGATGTATTTCTCCAAGTTCTTATTAGCAGTGATTGGTGTTTTTCTTTTTCTCCTTATTTTGTGTGATATGTTGGGGGAGGGGAGATCACGATATATTCAAGGGAGCCCCCATCTGACTAATGTTCAGGACCACTATTCTAAACCATTGTGAAATTTGATATGAAGCTTTTACCTGTGTCGGTATGTACACAAACAAAATTTAGCATCATATACCCAATAGCCCACGAGGCGTGGACAGTCTTTTACTAAAAAAAAAAAAAAAATTCAACCTAAATAACAAAGGGGTGCTACAGTAGTGTGTGTTGGCTAGACGTTTGCCTACCATCCTGAAGGTTTGGGGTTTAGGGTTCAAATAGGCATGTACACATGGCCAGGGGCAAGAGGCACCCTGTAGGAGATTTGGGCAACTCTTGGAAACTTGCTGCTGCCCTGTCGGTTCATGGAGGTAACACAACTGACAACATCAGCACTTGAAACCGATCGCAGATGAGGTGAAGTGAAAAAAAAAAAAGGCATCGAAACAGAACCACCCCCTCGTCCTTTTTTGTTTGTGAACCAGTTTTGGTTTTCACGCCGACCCAGCTTGAAATGGATACCTAGTAATTTCCTGGGAAGTAAAGGCGACCGGCGTGATGTTGACAACTCCACCAACCAAGTGCAACTCGTCTATTGAAATAACAGTCCAACGTCACATACTATACACACCGCTGGCGTAAATATGGTCTATTTAGTGGACTATTGCCAATCTGCGTATCTATAGGAACCCGTTAGCAATTGTATGTCCAAAACCCCCATATCGTTGAAAGGGTCCTTTAATTGTGAATAATAATAATAATAATAATAATAATAATTTTTGTGTGTTATTATTTTGTGCTGAATGGCAATACATTTTTAAAAGTATATTTGAAAAGAAAATAGGATTTTCTTTTCTCTTTTTAAAGAAAGATAACTAAAGCATAGAAAAAGAACTATGCACGTTTTTGATAGCCACTCAGTCTGCATACACATTTTCTAGAGATGGGATTGAAAAGGTAGGGCGGAGGGGTGGAGGGCCGGGCTGGGAGAACTAAACAGATCAAATCCCTCAGGGTTATGTAGCCTTGTTCGTCTTACCTGTGCGCCCAGTAAATCGATACTATAATCATCGACAGGTGGGAGGATGTGGTGGAGAATGTTGCTGATGTTGGCAACATCTAGAGCTTCATTGCTGCCCAACAATAGGTCAGCTCGACGGTCAGGCAAAGAGCAGCTCTTGGAGGATCTCAGATCTCACAGCGCCTTCAGGTACAGGAGCAGCCCATGTGACCGAGCTAACACGGTCAACGTCGACTTTAAATATCATTATGAGGTAGTTTTCTTATCTTAATTACATTTTTAATATTGTTTACTGCATGTCATAATTGATGAAGGAAAAAAAACCGAGTACATATTCAGGACAAACCGAAATTTTTTTTTTTTTTTAACACGCACTGAACAAATCAGATTTTGTGGAGAGAACTAACCAGACAGTCAATAGCAACTGGTGACGCAACGACGCTCAGTGATACTGAATAATGATTATGTTGATGATGATGATGATATTGCCAACAGAGATATCCAAAAAGGACGGATGTAGTTTGCCAGTATTGAGTGACTGTAACAATATCTTTTTTGTCCGTATGGGTTTCAGAACCCCACTGTGGGGGAAACGAGAAACATTCCACTGCCCCCGCCCCCTTTTTAAACATGGGTATCGTAACAGTCGACTAACTGGGATATTCCTTCGAAGTCGGAGTGCATCTGCCAAAGTCTGCATACAAAAGAGTTAGATCTGTAAAATGGATGCGCACGCAACATTCAGGTTCTGAAACAAGACTAAACTCAGGAGCTGCACAAACAGCCAGAACTTTCTGCCGGAGATTACAGCCGGTAAATGTAAAGAAGAAGAGGAAAAAGATCTTCCATATGAAGACTACCAGAGGCCAGGACTCCCGAACCTGGTGGCTCAAGAACACTGGGGAGTGTATATGTTTTATCTTTTATGTCTGACGTCTCCATTATAATGTTTTCTTGTGTTTGTCACCCCCACTGGTGGCCCAGATGTACCGTCATCTTTCGCTTGACTATCTTTTATCTGGAAAACTGGCTTTATTCTAGGCGAGGAGATAGTATTTTGTGTGTGTTTGTGTGTGTGTGTCTAGGTGTGTATGTGTATTTGTTCGGGTGCGAAAGTGCGTGTGTGTGACACGTATAGAGGTCGTCAGACATGAGTTATGAATAGAAGTGTTTAGGAGGCAAATGATTATGCTTGCGTACGACAAAGGACACTGGAGATCTTCAGCATGCTACAGGTAAACTTATGGGGTTGAGGTATAGGGCTGTGGTGTTACCATAGAAGGAAACACGAGAGCTGGTGGTTTCAAGAAAATCTAAAATGCTATTATTTTGAATTTCATGGACTATCCTTTGGAGAGTATGTTGGCCATAACTGTCCAAGGCGAAAGTAACCCTGATTCGCCGTCCGCTCATCAGTCATGATCAAAAACTGTAAAGAAAAGGACCATTGTCCACGGCTTTATGCGTATTGGGCATACACAGCTAGACCTATATTTTATGGGTGGGTGGGTGACGTGGTCACCACGAAATGCGTAAGACGTGTGATTTCTAATCTTGATTTTTGTCAGCTACTTCTCTGAGTGCCAATCAGTACTTCCTAATTTATTTTGTTATGTTATTTCTAGTATCATCAAAATCATGATGCATAAACCAATGAAATTCGTTATCTGAATAAATACCTAGTAATTACTGGCATCATGCGGGCTAACACTTTGCAGCGGTTTGGTCACATGGAGAAAATGGTAGGTACAGAGAGACAACTGCGCACAGGAAAGAGTAGTTGGGAGTTGATAACGAGGCACATCCACAGGACAGTGGAGAGATAATATACAGGCAGACTTACATATACTTGGAGTCCCCAAATGGAAAGAGAGGGCTACTCACAGAGATTTAGAGGCGGGTGATATCTGCAGCTGTGAATGAACATGAATCCCAGTTGCCAGGAATGATGGAGAAGAAGAAGGTAACAGAAAGAAAAAGGTATACCACTAGCGTTAAAGATTCCTAAACTAACATTACCTTTGTATTGTGACTGACTGACTGACTGACTGACTGACTGACTTTCTACCCCACCAGGACATCACCCAAGCGATAAACACCCAATGACACAAAGTGCCACCATGTGGATGAGGATCACCCGTGAAGAGGTCCCAGAAACCTCGTTCAGCCATTAGGCCATATTTATGGCCGGACTATTGCAGCCCCTGGCATGAGCCAGAGTAGGGCCTCAAATAACGAAAAATTGCGTCCTAAAAAGGACGGCAACATAACTCATGCATCGTACCTTTGTATTATTCATTACGGGTGAAACAATCTAAACGCTACATTACACATTTACTTAACATCTTTTGCACCATAGAAATAGGACTGGCATATGTTTACACCTAGGTTCTGATGGTGGATGAGGTTCAGCAAGCGGTGACGTCAGTAGGGTACCTGATGATGACATGGTTGGACAAAGATCTCAGATGGAACAAGACGGAATATGGAGGAGTAGAAATGTTAAGCATACCATATAATGAGTGAGTACAGCCTTTACTGTGTGACTTCATATTTACTTAGAACCGCCTTTGAGATTTAGCTCCAAATTCCTAAGTGTTGACGTTAAGAAGTTGTGAGCTCTAAAAGGAACTTTATATTTTTCTTCATTACTGTAAGCTCCGCGAAAAGTCCTGGCTGTTCGTCCGTTTGGACATTGGTCTTGTGCCAAGGCCTGAGTTTTGCGAGTACATTTGTTCTACTGGCTTATTTGTGTACAGCTGATTGTTCCTTGCCGCTCGGGCAGATGCACTCTGATTGTTCGGGAGACAGTGGGTCTATTCTTGTCTTCCCCACAATGGAGCCCCGGAACCCATTCCGGGAGAATTTGACTAACTTATAGGAGTTTGGTTGGTGTGAAGACTTTCCCTCCGATCTGTTACTGAAGTATCTTATTGACCGGGCTGTGTTGTAGATCTCCACTTCTCATGTTCAAGGAAGGTTGGAAGACCACTACGGAAACTTCACTTGAAGATAATATAAATTTTCTTTCTCTCCAGCCTCATGCGTCGCCAGCTTCTCTGACAGTGTTTGTGATACAAACACGTTACACACTAGCTAACTCCTGACTGGTCGACCTTCGCATACTGCTAGGGTTTTCGGCAATCTGTTAATATCACGTGTACATTTAAGCACGCCAGCGCTTTTAACACTACAGAAACAATTACAAACTGGGTCTAACCCACAACTCCCCCTAGAGAGTGCTGCATGAATGATGCCTCAAATGTTGATCTTATAAATATGATCAGTTGTCTTTGTGCCTTTTGACTCTTTCAAAAGCATTTAGAGTACACATGTTGGTATTTCAGGGAATTTTTGTGAAAACTCTCCGAGGTCAGGAGAGATGGATTTGAGATGGAAGTGCAGAAAAACAAGTAATGCTTCAGGGCTTGGTTTCATACTAGTTAAGACCACTCTACATTTCTCCATTGTCATCCTATTCCCAACCGGGTGGCCCGGGCAATGTAGATATGATCGTCCCTTTTGAAGCCGGAATGTATCTTACTGATAAATGATGAGCCAGGAGTCTCCACACAAATAAACCCTATCAATTTTTTGTTTGTTTTAGTATCAAGAAACCATGAATTGTTAACCCTTAGGCTCGGTACTATGGATATCGCAACCTTTCGGCCTTGATTCCATTGTAAATACCGTTAATCTGGGAGAAATGTGGCTTTCCTGCCTACCCCCCGGGATTGAAGCCGGACCACAAGGAGTTCGTCATCCGGTTTCCGCGCAATCCGGTTTAGCCAACTACGCTAGAGAGCCGGGGAACCATATAAATAAAATGGATGTGCATGAAAAACTCAGATGACCGAAACAGAGAAAAGTCTAGAAATTGACGAACAACCAGGATTTTGCGCTGGAGATTACACCCGGTTATCTCTAAAAAGAAGACACAGGGGGAAATAACTGTGTTTCTTACTAATTGTCAAGGACTCACCGTAATGCATTAATTTAAAAACTGCTTCTATGAGGTTTGCAAGAATTCTGTTTCATACTTTTAATGGCAAGGGTTTATTGCATGAGGTGCTTTCACCAGAAAGTGACATTCACTTTATCATTTGCAATTTTTATTGTTATAAAACTTTCCATTTAGTGCAAGAACAAAATAATTAAAGAACACATGCTTGTCACCATCATCATTTCATGCAGGGAATACTTCGCAGAAAATTTAGAGGATTTAGTGCCGCAGTCTAGTCTTTTAACCCCCCCCCCCTCCCCCACACACACAGAGAGAAAAATAATAGCCAGCTTTACTGAGGATTCGAACTTTGGTCATCCGAATCAGAGCACAGTGTTCTTAACCGTCGGTTTAGTCGCTCATGTGCTGGTGTTGTGGTAAGGTTAAAAATGTCGTTTATCTACGCAAAGGGTGAAAATACGTCCTGTTTCCCCCAAGATTGTCCCGTTCGTGAGTGTCCCGCCTGTATCGTCGATACTCCAAACAGGAATTGTCTCATTTATAACAAATTTAGGAATAAGCTTGGAAATAGAACATACATTATAGTTATATATGAAAACATTATTAGAATTTATAGTTTTAAATACTTGTAATGCTAAAAGTGGAGACGGGAATTTTCGCGTAGCATGTTTTTTTTTTTTTTTCACTGTGCTTAAGGGGAAAATTGTTTCGTTTATTTCTCTGCGGCAATGGTTCGGGTTTTAATATCTTTGACGAACAAGTAATTAACCCGTTTACCCCGGTGACCTGGGAAAAATAATTAAAACAAAGGTGGAGTGGAAGAGAGTAAGAGATTCAGCTGACTTGTTTGGGATGTCCCGTTTTCAGCTCACAAAATTAGTGATGTGTCCCGTTCTCAGTTCAAATGGTAGTGATATGTCCCGTTCTCAGTTCAAATAGTAGTGATATGTCCCGTTTTCTCCTCAAGATAATATTGTCACCCTACGTACGCTATAATAATTATGTTTTGTGTGTAATTTGTCGCCACCAACAGACTCTGGCACCCGGCGCTAACAGTGTCCAACGGGGTACATCCCGAGTACTTGATGATTGACAACACGCAGACCATGCTTCTCTTCTCCAGCGGACTGTTGCTGTATACGTCTCCGGTCTATTTGATGACAACATGCAACATGGATCTGATTTACTATCCGTTTGATACCCAAGTGAGCTTCGGTGTCCTCGTCATGTCTGCTAGGACATCATCATGATCTTTGATCACCGTCATCATCATCATTGATCATCATTATCATCATCTTTGATCATCCTCATTAACATCATTGTTGTCATCATCATCATAATCATCATTATCTTTGAATCTTCATCATCGTCGTCATCCTCACAATCCTCATCATCATCAACATCCAATCTAACGAAAACTCAGACAGCACTGTGGTCCTCCAGTCAAAGAAGAGCATCATCATCATCATCATCATCATCATCATCATCATCATCATCATTATCATCATCATCATCAACCAGTACGCCAAGAAAAGTGTCAACATCATAATTTTTATTTAACTTAGAACATTATCCTCATTTTGAAGAAGGTATTTAATGTCATCACACTCTTAGTCAGCGTCATCGTCGCAGTTGCCAGTGTATTTGAAATTGTGATAACTTTTGCAACTGTTGTCTTCTTCTTATTCTGTCCTGACCTGCCTTGCTTCCTTACTGTCTGTCTGTCTGTCTTGCTTCCTTGCTGTCTTTTGTCTGTCTACATGCCGTGCTTCCTTGGTGTCTGTCTGTCTGTCTGTCTGTCTGTCTGTCTGTCTGTCTGTCTGTCTTCCTTGCTGTCTTCTGTCTGTCTACCTGTCGCGCTTCCTTAGTGTCTGTCTGTCTGTCTGTCTGTCTGTCTGTCTGTCTGTCTGTCTGTCTGTCTGTCTGTCTGTCTGTCTGTCTGTCTGTCTGTCTGTCTGTCTGTCTGTCTGTCTGTCTGTCTGTCTGTCTGTCTGTCTGTCTGTCTGTCTGTCTGTCTGTCTGTCTGTCTGTCTGTCTGTCTGTCTGTCTGTCTGTCTGTCTGTCTGTCTGTCTGTCTGTCTGTCTGTCTGTCTGTCTGTCTGTCTGTCTGTCTGTCTGTCTGTCTGTCTGTCTGTCTGTCTGTCTGTCTGTCTGTCTGTATACATATAAAGTACACGCCTAAGAAAAGAAATAGAGTAAAGAGCTAGCTTTAGCACACATTCAATCATCGGGCCTCTGTGCCTAGCGCCTAGCCTCCTATGCTATAGACCTATCGGCATTCGATGATTGATGTGGTCTTTGAACCTTTAACCACTCTGCTGTCACCTGAGTATGCTAACCACTGCTCTGTTGTGACTCCCTCAACTTTTTCTATATTTCCCCTTTCTTGTCCTTTTTTGCAATTGGTTTCATGTGCTCAGTTATATCAGCTGCATTGCCTCGATGAACCTGTACGTCAGTGTTATATCGGCTGATATGTATTGTCATATTGCTCTATCTTATCCACAGATGTGTGGATATGTGGCTAACCACACCACAGACTGGTATTGAAAACTTAGTAACCTCAACACAAAGAAATAGTGAAACTCACAACTTATATCTGAACATAGCAAAAACAAAGATAATGCACACTGACAAAACTACTATGGAGAAAGAAATATATGTTAATGAAACATTTGACGTTGTGGAAATATGGATGTAATTGGTCATTAATTAACAAGCAATGGTGACACAGTGAAAGAAATTAAACAACTTTTAATTGCTCTTTAAAGACTAAAACAACTAAATACATTATGGAGTGAGACAGACAGTACTACAACAATTAGATTTCTAAGAGCATGCATCTTTCCCATTGTAACATACGCTTGTGAGACCTGGACACTTACTAAACAATCTGAACAGAGCATAAATGCCTTTGAATACAAATGTTTTAGACGGGTTCTAACAATATCCTGGGTAAAGAGAAGAACAAATGTTTCCATACTTCAAGAACTGAATATTGAAGAAGGTTGGCTATTAAAGACGATAAAAAACACATACAATTTTTATATTTTGGTCACTTGAAACGTCACAAAAGTTTAGATGGAACAATAATGGAGGGGTATATGCTTGGGAAGAGAAGAAGAGGAAGGCCAAAGAGATGATGGGTGCAGGATGTAGCGGATGATCGCCACATGGTAGTATCGGCCGCGGGACATCTTGCTTGTTATCGAGAAGTTCTTTGGAGGGTTGTTATGGGAGCATGGTTCTGCAGAGGACATACTACTGACTGACTGATCCACATAGATGTAGGGCTATATTTCTCTCCCTCATTGACAGATAAGTAGTATCATACTTCTCCATCCTATCCACAGATATGTAGTGTCCTATTTCTCCATCATATCGACACATACATAGTATCATATTTCTTCATCTTATTGACAGATTTGTAGTATCATATTTCTCCATCTTATCCATAGATACGTAGTATCCTATTTCTCCGTCTTATCCACAAACATGGAGTGTCATATTTATTCATCTTATCCACAGATAAGTAGTATATTTTTTCTCTATCTTATCCACATATATGTAGTGTCATATCTCTCCATCCTATCCACAGAAATGTAATACCACATTTTTTCATCTTGTCTACAGATATGTAGTACCATATTTCTCCATCTTTTCTACAGATATGTATTATCATATTTCTCCATTTTCTCTGCAACTATCTTATATGAAAAGCCCCCCTCATCTCCGCAGACATGTAGTATCATTTTTCTGACTACCTTCGATGACGTCAAGTACAACGTGTCTGCCTCACAGTTGGGGGACATGGAAGACCGCTACTCTGTGACCGGAGAATGGACCATCGCCTCCAAGAGCATGCACAGTGTCAGCATAGACGGACAGCTTGGAGCTAACATTATCAGGTAAATATCTCTCAGAGGAATGTCATGAGTCAACATTATCAGGTAACTATCTTACAGGGTAATTTCCTGGAGCCAACTTTATCTGATAACTATCACACAGAGAAATATCCGGAGCCAACATTATCAGGTAACTGTCACACAGGGAAATGTTCAGATCCAACTTTATCAGATAACTATCACACAGAGAAATGTCCGGAGCCAACATTATCAGGTAACTGTCACACAGGGAAATTTTCAGATCCAACATTATCAGGTAACTATCAAACAGGGAAATGTTCAGATCCAACATTATCAGGTAACTGTCACACAAGGAAATGTTCAGATCCAACATTATCAGGTAACTGTCACATAGGGAAATGTTCAGATCAAACATTATCAGGTAACTGTCACACAGGGAAATGTTCAGATCCAACATTAACAGGTAACTGTCACACAAGGAAATGTTCAGATCCAACATTATCAGGTAACTATCACACAAGGAAATGTTCAGATCCAACATTATCAGGTAACTATCACACAGGGAAATGTTCAGATACAACATTATCAGGTAACTATCACACAAGGAAATGTTCAGATCCAACATTATCAGGTAACTGTCACACAAGGAAATGTTCAGATCCAACATTATCAGGTAACTGTCACACAGGGGAATGTTCAGATCCAACATTATCAGGTAACTATCACACAAGGAAATGTTAAGATCCAACATTATCAGGTAACTATCACACAGGGAAATGTTCAGATCCAACATTATCAGGTAACTGTCACACAAGGAAATGTTCATATCCAACATTATCAGGTAACTGTCACACAGGGAAATGTTCAGATCCAACATTATCAGGTAACTGTCACACGGGAAAATGTTCAGATCCAACATTATCAGGTAACTGTCACACAGGGAAATGTTAAGATCCAACATTATCAGGTAACTGTCACACAGGGAAATGTTCAGATCCAACATTATCAGGTAACTGTCCCACAGGGAAATGTTCAGATCCAACATTATCAGGTAATTGTCACACAGGGAAATGTTCAGATCCAACATTATCAGGTAACTATTACACAGGGAAATGTCAGAGCCAACATTGTCAGGTAACTGTCACACAGGAAAATGTCCAGAGCCAACATTATCAGGTAACTATCATACGGGGAAATGTCAGGAGCCAACATTATCAGGTAACTATCACACGGGGTAATGTCCGGGGTAATGCGCTCAGCTAACCTCTAAAATGAAGGGGGAGGGGTGACTCAATATTTGATCCCACTGTTTCTAGCGCTTCTGACGCAACAGTGGACAAATGGGGGCAACATTAGCAAGCCAACTATCAAAATGCGAAATATTGTGAAAAAAAAACAAAACAAGGACTGTGCATGGACAGACAGAGAGCTTGGAGCTACAGGGCGTTTACAAACCGGTGCCGATAAAACAAAAATATATTTCAGGTGTAGTGGAATATAAATGGATAAAATTATATATTAATATAAACTTCATTCTCAACTTTATGTCAGATCCCCCACGCCCCCCTCCCCCAACATAACAAGTAATTAGAATGCATATATTGCTTATTCGAGGTATAAATATACAATGATCAGTGCTGGATTGCCTTTTAAGAGGTACAAAGCAGAAAGTTCAAACCATAACTGCTGTGCTACAAGTGTCGCAATGCGCTACAATATGAGTGTGCTGAAGCGTTTCCAAGACTCCAGAAAAGTTGTAAAGGCGTAACATGTATGGTTAGGGTCTTTCGCGTCGGTACTGTCAAATTTGCTTTGTTAACTAAAATTATTCAGGTGTTGAAAATAACAAGGGGAACATCTGTTTCGATGCAACAGGGCGGTCTAAATATGATTTATGAACAAAATATTAACATCGAGGTGAAGATAGGAGCCCATGCAACAAATCCCGTACCCAGGAAAAGCAATTATCGAGACATTATCAACAATACAACGGCACAATTTTTTAAACACATAAATAAACAGAGGGTGGGAACCTTGAGGACGTAGGAACATTATGTATATAATAAACAAACAGACAATGTAGTGATCAACACTAATAAAAAAAAAAAGCAGAACGATAGAAGGACACACTAGACAAATGCCAATCGAGACATTTAATAATCTGTTTATTATATACGATTTTTGTAAACGCGCTATATAGGTAGCCATATAGAATTTGTAAAGAGGCAACCCCTCCCCCCTTTTACCCCCTCCCTCGTGTATAGAAGTGCTTTTTTAAAGTATTGATTCATTCATTCCAAATTATTTCGAAGATGTTTTTCTTATTAATAGTGCACTGTGGTAGTGGGAAAGCTTTAGGAGAAACGTTGGAGTAGAAAGGTTGGAGGAGAAAGGTTGAAGGAGAAAGGTTGGAGGAGAAAGGTTGGAGGAGAAAGGTTGGAGGAGAAAGGAGATGGTGGGAGATTGAGAAAGAAGAGACTGGACAGTCTCACATCATAGCATGGAAAAATCATCCGTGTCAGAACTGACTGAAAGTACACGAGACAGAAGGTTTGGGACAGACGTAAATACTAACGCCCCACACCATGACTTAGGAGAAAAAAAAATTATTTATTATTTTGTTGCCATTCAGAATACTATTATTTAATCATTGATTTTCCTCGTCCAGCTTCACAATGAAGATAGAACGGCGGCCACTATTCTACGTGTTGTGTGTTTTAGCGCCAATGATTCTGACTGCACTAGTGACTTCTGTCGTTTTCTGGATCCCGCCAAGTTCTGGGGAAAAGATCTCTTTCTTGGTCACCGTGTTTGTCTCTGAAGCTGTGTTTCTCAACTTCATTGCGTAAGTATAAGATGGATCAATTTTCCACATTCCCACCCCCTCCTTCCTCCTTCCCCCATCTTGTGCAGCTTGCATAGAAGAATCACTTTTGCCTAAATTCCAGATAATCGTGTTAGTAGTTAGTCGACGTTCCAGTATCACTGCAGAAAGGACGTTCCATAAAAGCCCAGCTCCTGTGGCAGTGGAAATAAAATAAAATATCCTTTACTGTCCCATTTTAGAAATAGTGAGCAGCTTGTCAGTCCCAGCAGAACATAGAACAATAAAAGTGCACCGTTTGGCATACAGATGTGCCAACACTAAAGGTTCCACACGAGAATCGCAGCCTACTGTAGGCGCAAACCGTCATTCATGAAATCTAGCATTGCATCCGCAAAATTGCACGCCATACTGCAGTTAACAACACACCATGGGCACAGCAAGAAACAATCGCATCATTCCACATTAAATCCACAGCCCACAGTGTCGCATCAAGCGCTCAAGCAGTAGCTGGGCGAAGAAACGTTAGAATCTCGTTAAAGCAGGTAATTTTGTGCTAGAATCTTGTTAAAGCAGGCAATGTTTTGTTATAATCTCGTTAGAGCTGGCAATTTTGTATTAAAATTATTCGTTAAAGCAGACAGTTTTAAATACTGACCAGCAACTTTGAGATTTCTAGGAAAGAAAGGGCACCCAGTATGGTGCTGATCACATCGCACATTGAATACAGTTGTTTTTTTAAAGTATAATACTCAGCCAGCATGAGTCAAGGCGTTAAAAAAAACTTTACAAATGGCCATTAATTTATATTAGAAAGTATTGACAGTCGCATCCATTAGTGAAGATCGAAAGTTATTGGTTTATCTTTCACATTGTTAGTGGTGCAGAGCGAAGACGCTCATCATCATCGTGTGCCGTGCCGATAAGCATCTCTATCCCGTTTCGACAACTCACGCAATCCTCAGAATCACTTATCTTATCTCGCTCCATTCCCATGATCAATCCATCCAGGTTTATTTATCTCTTTGCCTTCCCCTTTCTCTTCTTGTCATCAGTTATGACAGTTGTAACCAGCTCCTCGAGTCTATACTTTCTCATGGCATGTCCAAAAATACCGACTCTCTTCGTCAAATTTCTGTGACTGGTTTACGGTTTTCATCTGACCCAAGAAGAACGGTCTCGTGTTGTCTATCGCCCCATGACTGTCTTTGCAACGAGTGAGTATTTTTAGTCTTGTCCGTTTCCACAAGCGATCACATGTTCTATCTAGCAGTTTAACACTATTTTAGTCCCTGCAGCTAATTCTTTTTTATTTGGTAATTATCTTTTGCTCCTTGCTAAAGGCCACCTTTGCCACGGCGATTCTTGTTATAATTTCTGCAAGACATCCTGCATCAGATGCTGTGTCTATTCCAAGAAAGTATCAATTCAATTGCTTAAGAATGTTGCTATTTGCATGACGACTACACAAAGCAATAAAGAAGCAAAGGCTGTCATAGCTTGATCACATTCCAAAACATTCAAACACATCAGATTACTCGAAATAAACTTACAATAGAAAAGGGGAAGGGTTAGGTCAAGAGAACATACCTGCTAATGTAATTAACACCAGTATGTTGCTAGGTGTTTAGAACTATAATTTCCTTAAAAATAGAACGCATCTGCCTGATTCGCGTGGAGAACACAGACTATATACAAGTAAACCAGATCTGTAAAACATAAGTGCATGCAAAACTCAAGATCCGTAGCAAAAATACAGTCTAGATGTTGACGAATAACTAGAACTCTTCGTTGGAGTTTAGGAGATAAATGACAAGCAATAGAAGAAGCAGAAAGACGCTAAGATGCAGAAACAACGACGAACATGAGAATGATACAGTCATTAGGTTTTGGACACCTTTTTTTTTTCAAAGCATGTAACATGCTGTAGTACAATTTAATTATTTGTGGGAAAAGAATTAGAGTAAGTCAAAGAAGGACTAAACATCATTATTTTATGGTTAAAAAGCACCCAAACGAACTGATACACGATATTCATAATCATGTAGTTTGCAGAACGTCGCTCTCATCATGATCTGCTTGACAGAAACTCGGTTTCTCGCTATAGAGTTATCATCACCTGAAGTGATATTTGCTGTTAAAGATTGTGGAGAGTCATGATCGCTCGCACCAGTCAGCAAAGAACTTGGTGCAATGTCTCTGTTCTTTCTCTTTCTGGCTCAAGTTACTGCACGATTCCATTCACTGACCGACAACACACGAGAAAACATGGACGATCGCGAACGATACAAAGTTATGTCGCTCTTTATTTGACCACTCGCTGGTACTTCAGCCAGTACATGTTATGGTATAACACAGTCACTCTTGTCTATCCTGACTCACCGAAAATATTAACTATAACCTACAATAAACGTTCCATCACCACAGCAATTGAAAGATAACGAAGGATCCATCTGAACCAAAAACACACACATAATCAGCTGACTGCGGGGCTTCCGACAGTCGTTGCTGTTGGCCAGGTAGGCTTTGGAAATCACTCTGCAGACATATCGGACTCGAACACTTTCTGGATCAAGCAGCCACTTCTCCAAACTTCATGAATTCATTTCCTAGGCCTAAACGAGACTGCCCATATGCTCTTTCTGAGGCATTACATAACCTTCTAGCCCCCCCACCCCCCTTTATAATTACGACCTCTCCTTATTCTCAGATTTACACGGATTTCATTTGGCCAGCATTTCTCCGAGATTCGCATAAGTTTAATTTGGCTAGCATTTCTCCGAGATTCTCGTGAGTTTCCTTTGGCCAGCATTTCTTTAAGATTCACATGAGTTTCATTTGGCCAGCATTTCCCCGTGATTTACGTCGCTGTCCTAGTTACACTCAAATATTCCATTCATTTTTAATGAGCTGATGTCATTCCGTCTGGGACATAATTTATCGAGAGGAAAATGGGTTCACTACACTTGGGGATTTTGAAAATCCAACTGATCAGGAACAAGACTGCAAAGGACGTGCCGTGAACTGACTAACGGCCTATACTCTACTGAGACAATCAAAGTTGAAAAAAAAATCTAATTAATATTATTATTTTCTATTGGTCCAACAGGGGTACCATGCCCAGGAACATGTCTAGTTTGCCCAGACTGCCTCTCTTTCTGGTGCTGATTAACGTCCAGGGCGTGTTTGCAATGATGGCAACTATCTTCGTCATGCGAAAGTATGAACAAGAACAGAAGATCCTACCACAAGGTCAACGAGGTGTTGGCGCTGATAGCACCCAGATCTTCTCCCATGGAGAAGAAGCTGCTCCAACCACTCAACCATCCAAGGATTCTTTTGAAAATAGACAATCTAAAGATGCCCACTCTGCGTATACTTTTCAGAAGAAATCATTTCCGAATGTTAGAGTTTCACCGTCGGAGACAAAAGCTTGTAATGAAGCAAAAACACATCACAGAGTGCAAGCAACCGCCCCTAGTTGCTCTCTGAGGTCCGCAACATGGGATAACATTTTCTTCTGCGTGTTTCATACAATCGGTGTCCCTTGTTACTATCTTCTCTTCAAATCTTAAATCTGACGGGGGTGTTAAACAACAGTCTATGATGTTAAGTTTAATACAGACAACATTATAACAACAGATTGAAACGACTTATTTAACACAGATTATGTTTTACCGCAATCTAGGATGTAGAATTAAATACGGATACTTTTATAAAACAGACACAGATGTAGAATTCAACACAGACAATGTTACAGTTACAGACAAAGATTTAGAATTCAACACAGACAATGTTACCGTTACAGAAAAAGATGTAAAATTCAACACATAAATGTTACAAATACAGACAAAGATGTATAATTCAACACAGACAATTTTAAAATTACAAAGATGTAGAATTCAACACACACAATGTTACAATTACAAAGATGTGAAATGCAACACAGACAATGTTACAATTACTGACAAAGATGTAAAATTCAACACAGAAAATGTTACAAATATAGACAAAGATGTGGAATTCAACACAGACAATGTTACAATTACAACGATGTAGAATTCAAAACACACTATGTTACAATTATAAAGATGTAGAATCCAACACAGACAATGTTACAGTTACAGACAAAGATGTGAAATTCAACACAGACAATGTTACAATTACAAAGATGTAGAATTCAACGCACACGATGTTACAATTATAAAGATGTAGAATTAAACACAGACAATGTTACAATCACAGACAAAGATGTGTAATTCAACACAGACAATGTTACAATTACAGACAAAGATGTATAATTCAACACAGACAATGTTACAGTTACAGACAAAGATGTAGAATTCAACACAGACAATTTTAAAATTACAAAGATGTAGAATTCAACACAGCCAATGTTACAATTACAGACAAAGATATAGAATTCAACACAGAAAATGTTACAAATACAGACAAAGATGTGTAATTCAACACAGACAATGTTACAATTACAGATAAAGATGTATAATTCAACACAGACAATGTTAAAGTTACAGACAAAGATGTAGAATTCAACACAGACAATTTAAAAATTACAAATATGTAGAATTCAACACAGACAATGTTACAATTACAGACAAAGATGTAAAATTCAACACAGAAAATGTTACAAATACAGACAAAGATGTAGAATTTAACACAGACAATGTTACAATTACAAAGATGTAGAATTCAACACAGACAATGTTACAATTACAAAGATGTAGAATTCAACACAGACAATGTTACAGTTACAGACAAAGATGTGAAATTCAACACAGAAAATGGTACAGACAAAGATGTAGAATTCAACACAGACAATGTTACAATTACAGACAAAGATGTAGAATTCAACACAGACAGATGTAGAATTCAACACAGACAGATGTAGAATTCGAAACAGACAGACGTAGAATTCAACACAGACAGATGTAGAATTCAACACAGACAGATGCAGAATTCAATACAATGTTATAGCAACAGTCTAAGATGTAGAATCCAATACAATGTCATAGCTACAGTCAAAGATGTAGAATTCAGTACAATGTCATAGCTACAGTCAAAGATGTAGAATTCAACACAATGTCATAGCTACAGCCAAAGATGTAGAATTCAATACAATGTCATAGCTACAGTCTAAGATGTAGAATTCAACACAATGTCATAGCTACAGTCTAAGATGTAGAATTCAACATAGACAATGCTACTACTACAGACTAGAATGTAGAAATTAACACATAAATGTAAAACAATAGAATAAAATGTAGAATTCTTCTTCTTCTTCTTCGCGTTCACCAGCTGTAAACTCTAGCGGAAGGTTCTGATTGCTCGTCCACTACTGAACTGCAGTCCTGCTCCAGAACCTGAGTGTTGCGTGTGCATCAGTTTTACAGATCTCATTCTCTTGAATACAGACTGTTGGTTCCTTGCCTCTCCGGCAGATGCACTCCGACTTCAAAGGAAGCTCCCCAATTAGTCGTCTCTTACGACATGCTTTTGGGGAGGCAGTGGGTCTATTCTTGTTTTCCCCACAATGGGACCCCGGAACCCACACGGGGGAATGTAGAATTGAAAGCAGGCAGTGTTAATTCAAAAAATTAAAATGAAGAATTCAACACGGACGGTGAAAACCACAACGTAGAATATAGGTGAAACAGAACAAAGGAAAGGACACATTTTTATTTTTAAGGATCGTAAATTAAAAAATCAACGAAGAGAAAGCTTAGCATTGTGGATTCACTTTTAACTGTCCACAGTTTCTTGTGCTCACGATTCAACTGCATCTGTCGAATTGTATTAGCAGTTTATAAGAAGCACTTACATTCACTAGTGATGAGAACATGGCGACTGCAGGCAAGTGGGTTGCAACAACGACATTCATCGAAGTTTGACTGGGAAGCTTTATTCAGTTGAAAAGTTTGTTCTTAATCTGATCGCCGCAGCGTACGCAATCTATAAGACAACACTGCACACACATTTTGGGAAGGACAAGACAAATGACTACATAATATACACAATAAATCCGTTTGCTGATCATAAAAATTGACGTTTGTTAATTTCAGAGCGTTGACATTTTATCTGGTTTATGCATGTCTTCGTAATGCCGGGATGATGGGTTCGATCCCAACTGCAGGCCATGTTCCTTGCGTTGGTTTCGACAGTGGTATCAAGGAAGCCGACCGTCCAAAAAGCAATGGCAAACTACTAGACGTAAATTTGCCTAGAAAAACCACACAACAGCCAGGGACTGTTGGGGCTGGTTCTGCAACGTCCTGTAAAGGATACGCAACTAACCGTTTATGCATGTAACAAGTGCGAAAATGCTGAAAGGTTTCTTCGTTGCTTGTGCTCTCGCCTTTCGAATGGCGGTTGGCCCGGTGCATTGTGGTCTATAGCTTAGCTGCCATATTTGCCTTTTTCGGCTAAACATATATGATTTCAGTAAATCCCTAATTTCTGGCCTTTTACGGCGTCTTAATTTGAGGGCAGTGGCTGTATTTTTTTCCTTTAGCACAAAATGGGAGTTCAGAACTCACCTGGGCACCCTCAAATGTAAACTTCCAGGCAAGAAGAAAGCATTAAGAATGTGAAGAAGACAGATAAATCATAGACTGATAACATAAAATCGTGAACAAGAGGCAATATTTACAAGGAGGATGAGGCCATACCCCAATGTTGCCATTGTTGCAGTTTCCCTGCCTACCATCCACTGAGATCATTTCTCAAAGCTTCTTCTTCTTCTTTGCTCACCAGTTGTGATCTCTGGCGGAAAGTCCTGGTTGTTCGTCCATTTGGACTTTGCTTTGTGTCAGGGCCTGAGTTTTGCGCGTACATCCGTTGTATTAGTTTATTTGTGTGCAACTGGTTGTTCCTTGCCACTTGGCAGATGCACTCCGACTTCGAAGAAAGCTCCCACTTTCTCCTACGACATGCTTGCTGGGGAGACAGTGGGTCGGTACTTGTTTCCCCCACTATGGGGCCACAGAAACCACACGGGAAATGTAGATGCTAAACTTACAGCTGACTATCTATCTATCTATCTATCTATCTATCTATCTATCTATCTATCTATCTATCTATCTATCTATCTATCTATCTATCTATCTATCTATCTATCTATCTATCTATCTATCTATCTATCTATCTATCTATCTATCTATCTATCTATCTATCTATCTATCTATCTATCTATCTATCTATCTATCTATCTATCTATCTATCTATCTATATCTATCTATCTATCTATCTATCTATCTATCTATCTATCTATCTATCTATCTATCTATCTATCTATCTATCTATCTATCTATCTATCTATCTATCTATCCATCTATCTATCTATCCATCTATCCATCTATCCATCTATCCATCTATCCATCTATCCATCTATTTATCTATCTATCTATCTATCTATCTATCTATCTATCTATCTATCTATCTATCTATCTATCTATCTATCTATCTATCTATCTATCTATCTATCTATCTATCTATCTATCTATCTATCTATCTATCTATCTATCTATCTATCTATCTATCTATCTATCTATCTATCTATCTATATATATATATATATATATCTATATATATATATATATATATATATAAAGGGACATAATCTTAGAAATTGACTTCTCCCTTAAGAAACATAACTTGTTACTCTTTTCACGACCTCTCCACGGTGATCCTCATCCACATGGTGGCACTCTGTGTCATCGGGTGTTAATCGCTTGTGTGATATCCTGGTGGCGTAGAAAGTCAGTCAGTCAGTCATCCCTTGTTTTCCATACATCTCCTTGTGACATACAATTTTTCTGTATTTCGAAGCCCCGCACTGGCTCTGACCAGGAACCGCAATATAGCCCGACCATAAATATGGTCTAATGGCTGAATGTTGCTTTTGGGACCTCTCCACGGGTGATCCTCATCCACATGGTGGCACATTGTGTTATCGGGTGTTTGTCGCTTGAGTGATGTCCTGGTGGATAAAAGAAGAAAGATAGATAGATCAAGTTATACTAATCAACGTCGTCCCTGTGTGTTGTGTAATTTTTTCTTGAAGGCCCACCCCTAGGCCGGGGTCGCAATTATAACCCAACGGTTAAATGCCGTTTATGGGATCTCTCCATGGGTAATCCTCATCCGCATGATGGCACTTTGTGTCACCGGGTGTTTATCGCTTGTGTGATCTCCTGGTGGGGTAGAATTTACTTACTCATGTTTTACTAATGTGCTCACTTGTCACCATGTGGAAACCCCCCCCCCTCCCCCCCCCTCCCCCCCCCACCTTTTTTTTTTTTTGAAGCCCCGCCTTGGCTTTTGTCCTAATTAATTAGCAATATAAGCTGCAAGTTTCAGTATTTATATAACAATGTCATTTCTTTACTGCTATATACTGGCAATTTCAATTGTAGGATTTAGTAGCAATATCAATTTCTTGAACCCTGCATACTGGACAATATGAGCTGCAAGTTTCAGTAATAACATAACACGGTCATTTCTTCGCTTCTATATACTGCCAATTTCAACTGTAGAATTCAGTGGTAATATCAATGTCATTAGTCGAATTCTGTGTACTGGTACTGTTTTAACTGTAGAATTCCGTGGTAATATCAATGTCATTAGTCGAATTCTGTGTACTGGTGCTGTTAACTATAGAATTCAGTACACTGGTAACGTTTGACAGAAACCAACCCACGGCCTTCAGAGTGTGAGGCAAAATGCTTACAAACTTCGCCCCAAGAGCCTTGACCTGCGGGTAGCTGGGGTGTTTGCCTTTTAGGTCTGCCATCCAGATTAGGATTTTGTAATAAGACAGTGTCCAGGATCAGCTGGCCGAGAGCGCTAGCTCTCAAGCGGGAGACCCAAATATGGTAAGGCTGTGATGTTCAATTTTTTGTTTCTGCCATTTTTTTGATCTCGTTACCTTTCCTAAAATATAATATTGTTTCTCTTTTTTATCTCTTACCTTTCCAATATTATTATATTTATATTTTTATTATTTACATTTTTGAACACATTTCTAGGAAATGGGACTTGACGGGACTAAACCTTGTATAAGTGCCTAATAACAATAATACCAATAAAATAATGTGCCGAATGAGAAATAAATATCCAATATACTCGAAATAATTTGAATTGCATAAACAAAAAATGTAAAGAATCTTGCAATAATGGCAGTAGTTGGAGGGGGGGGGGGGGGGCTTTTTGCCTCCTTATAAATATTCTGGGGGTGTGGTCTCAGCCAGCCTAAGCCGCTTAGGGGGTGGGGCATCGAGGCAGGTAAGCTCCTTTGTTCCGTCGCCCGTGCCAGTTCATTACACAGGGGTCTATAATTGATGGTTCTATGATTACCAACCCAGCTATATTTACTCTTTTCCCCGGTATCGATCCGTTTATGTACCATCCATACGCCCAGTAAATGAACAGAACTAGGATGTCGCTCACTCGTGTGTTGAAATCAATTACAGGTGATTGAAGTTAAATGTTAACATACTGTGCAGGGAATATCGTCATTTCCCAAGCGTTTCACGCCCCAGACGGAATTTTCAAACATGCAACCACGGGGAGATAACCTGCAAAATCGATTAGTAACTTCACAATCAGGATGAAGTCGAGCAGACGTTGTTGGATGGGCAACTTTGCCAGAACCTAAAGGCATCTTGTAATTAAACACGTCATGGACTGGACGCTGTGTATTGGTGCGTAAATATGTAAGTAAATTATAATTTTTTTTTTCAACTTGTCCTAGGCCTCAAGGTGTACTGAGTAAATGATTACAGTGGTAAAAATGAGTCAAGTGGTGCATCGAGTGTCTATTGTTATATTTACATGTTGAGTTGAGTCAAGAATTGACATCACCGCACTCGGGGCATTCCCATGCATGCTCAGTCCTAATCTTCAGCAGCCAGCGCAGAGTTCCAATACTGATGGTACTGGTCACAATCTGGTTATTGGTCCGTCTTGCCTTACTCTGAGTAGTGTAGTGAGCCGACCAGACCCTCTGTTTACACCCAGGTGCCTCGTTCTCTCCAGGTCATAATAATCTTCTTTCTCTACTGATTCCGTTGCTTGTCCCCAATCGGCCCTGACCACATTTGCCTTGTTAGATTTATATGTATGAGGACCAGTCAGTATCTCGGTGGATGATCAGGTCAATATCATGCCGGCCGCCTTTACTTCCTAGGAAAACACCTAGTATCCATTTTAAGCTGGATCAGCTTGGGAGCCTATGTCTAATTTATTCACTTTCTTCTTTCCGTTCACCGGCTTTCATCTCCGGCGGAAAGTTCTGCACTTGAGTTTTGTTCCGGAGTTTGAGTTTTTCGTGTACATCCATTTTACAGATCTGGCTTTTCTATGCGGACTGTTGGTTCCCAACCTCACAGGAAGGTGCACTCAGCCTTTAAAGAAAATAATAAGTCGACTTTTTTGACATGCTTGTATTCTTTTTTTTTATTCTTCTCCCGAAATGGGGCCCTGGAAGGCATACGATAATTTTATTTTATTCGTCCCGATGCAGATTTGAACCCAGGACATTTGGGCAGTGCCGGTTTAGGGCGTAAGCTAATTAAGTTGCAACTCAGGGTCTCACAATCTGCAAAGGCTTCAACTTTTTTTAGGACGGCAACAAAATAGCCAGAATATATATATATATATATATATATATAAGATATATATATATATATATATATATATATATATATATATATATATATATATATATATATATATATATATATATATATATATATATATATATATATATATATATATATATATATATATATATATATATATATATTAGGGCTGTACCGAATATTCGCTTCGTATTCGCTTCGGGGCCAAATAGTGGACCTAATAACTATTCGGTATTCGGCCGAATACTTGCAGTCGGGCCGAATACGAATAGTGGTTACCTTACACCCGTTTTGCATACACTGCGATGGAATGAAATAACTCTCTCATTAACACAATAGTTAGTTAGTCGTTACGGTTCCGGCATCACAGCAAATGAGCTAGTCCCATAATTGCTCAACCGCCTATGCCAGTGATTCCAGTCACAAACTAAGTCAGATAGCTGGATACTTCTTGTGAATGCCGTAGCCATACAGAGTGTCCTCAGTCAGCAAAACACACACAATTTGATCTAGCAAACCATAAGGTGCATGCCTCCTTAAACACACTGCGAGACCAGGCGTCATCCCCAACCGCAGCGTGCTAAAAATTGTCTGTATTTATCTCGAGGTGCGACCGATCCTCCATCTGTATTCGTAAAGGTGCAGCGGTAAGTAACGTTGTAATTACATTTTGGCTGAAATTTTAAAGTGGAAAATGTGATCTGTACAATAGTCACTGTTGGCCTCATCAAGTAAGCACTTATATTTAAAGGCAATGCGTTGTGAGTCCTGGACAATCGGTAGGCAAGCCAAACAATTTCTTGAGGTCTCAGAGATGTTGTTTTACAGAACAATGCTTAAAATACCCTGGACAGAAAAAAAAAAAGCAACCAAGAGGTTTTGAAAGTTGCGGGAGCCCGAAGAAAACTAATTACAGACATCAGAAGGAGACGGTCATCATTTTTCGGCCATGTTATGAGAAGAGGGAAAATGGTACATGTGGTATCCACTGGAAAGATCTGTGGAAGGAGGGATAATATCCTATAGACAACGAGAGAAGATTCTTGACAGTCTTGTTGCATGGAATGGAGGTGTGTCAGCACACGAACTAATACGTGCTGCAGGAGATCGCAGATTGTGGGGAGGCATATTCGCCCACGCCAGACGGCAATGCACCTGATGATGATGATTATACACTATTCGTATACGTATTCGTATTTGGCCGAATAGTTGGTCCCGCTATTCGTCACTATTCGGCCGAATATATATATATATATATATATATATATATATATATATATATATATATATATATATATTAGGGCTGTACCGAATAGTGATTTTCACTATTCGGCAGAATACGAATAGCTGGACCCACTATTCGGGGGAATACGAATACGAATAGTGAATCATCATCATCATGAAACAACAAACGAGACAACGATAGAATAGTTACGACACCCATAAATGATGATGAACTCCCGTTACTTCAAACAATCAACGAAGAGGACACTCCACTCAAAGAAATCAAGCCGACAACACTAGAACACTTGCTTTTCTGCCCCTCTTACATTTTCAAGTGTTGCATTTTGTTTCTACAGCAACACACCTAAAAACACTATACTCGCAACACATACAAGATGGAAATAAAGGGGTAACAACCCCCCAACAAAATAAAAAAAGAAGTTCACTTGGTACGCTCGTAGGTGGTGCACAAAGATAACGCTTTACAGTATAAACCAAGGTGGGAAATCTTAATGTTTTTTTTTTTCCACCAGTCCAGAAACGGTTGTGAGGTAACCACTATTCGTATTCGGCCCGACCGCAACTATTCGGCCGAATACCGAATACCGAATAGTTATTGGGTCAACTATTCGGCCCCGAAGCGAATACGAAGCGAATATTCGGTACAGCCCTAATATATATATATAAAAGGAGGGATGGCGGGGGAGGCCTACAGTAAATCTTCCGTGCAAGGTACCACTGACCCTGCTACGCTACTGCAGGGTCCACATATGTAGCCTAGGTCATCATAAAGCCTTCGGAGCCATAACCTTTACTCTACCCGACTTGATCTACCCGGAATACCTTTTAAACACAAATCTTGTCGGCTGAATTTAGTCCCTGCAGCATTTCTTGGTATTCGTTTAGGTTCAGTCTTCGAACCCAGGTCATGAGAACTAGTCAGCGCCTTGCGGCGGTGCTTGTTTAGTTATTATTTAGTTTTTCTTTTTTCTTCTTCTTTCGTTCGCTTGAAATAGATTATCCATATATGCAGTGTTTCTCTAGTATAAATATTATTTAGTTATGATTTGTGAGTTATGTTATCTACACCACACTCTGGTCACATCCAAAGGTGCTCAATTTCCCCTTTTAGTATTTACATCAGTGTCCAGCTGGCAATACTGCCAGTCCTATGCTGATTGACCAGATATCGTCATCGAAAAGGCAATTCTGGCTTCTTGGACTGCCCTACCTGAATAATTATGCCCTCGTTTGTTCTCGTACAACGGTCTCGTCAGTGCAGATAAACACATCTGCTTTACTTGAAATGCCACAGACCAGCGCATGGACTTTTGCTTTAACCATAACAGGTTTCTGCTTCCAACAACTCCTACCAGTTTTGACGAAACGTGAGAAAGTGCAGTTGAACGAGGACCATTTGTCTTACACACTGAAAGTGAATCAGCCCACATCTGTGCAGTGATGGGAAATATTCAATACTAAATCAGTGTCCACACACACACACACACACACACACACACACACACACATGCGCGCGCACAAACACACCTAATCTTCGAGCCCAGGACTATTTTATTGTGAAAATAATATGTGTCAAAACACACGATTACTACTCTTATCGTTTCACCTGTGTTCACTTGAGGACATAGAAGCTGGCGAAGACTGGGTACAACTACAAAAGAAGACAGCACGACCTTTTCTGTTTGCATCCGACTAGACGTAAACTGCAGACAAGAAAGTCCGACTGTTGTTGAGGCAGAAGTGCAGACCTTGATTTTCAAGAATTGTCTACAGGAAGATGCAGTCATTTATATAGATGGGTCGGTGATTCGCCATGTGAGAAGCTCTTGGGCTTTTACAGCTCAGGCTGGAGTTAGAATCGTGAAGCAAGATTCTGAGCTGTTGCCTTGACCACAAGTGGTCTGACTATGGAGGTCATGACAGTAACTAAAGCAATAACTTGGCTGGAGACACAGATCTTTTCCCACGCACACTTTCTCAATGACTCAGTGAGTATGAGCATGAAGATACGGAGACGGTGATTGGAGTCTATGAAGCGGTTGGCTTTTACATATCAGTTTAATGTTTGTACCAGGAACATAGATGTGCAAGGAAATGAGCAAGCTGGCAGGCTTGCAGGTAAAGCTACTGTAAAGGACGGACGTGCCATGGACCAGGCAGCTATTCTATATGCTCGACAAGAAGTAAGACGTTTGCAAGAACTAAGTGATGACTGTGAATTTCCAACAATGACCAGACCGCATAAACAGCGTGTTAAAAGGGATGTAGTCAGAAAAGAGCACAATGCTGGAAGCTAAATAAGACTAAGAAACCAACCCAGAACTGAGGTCAGCTGCTACAAGCTGCGGGATTTACTAAGGGGGGAGATGTGAACACTTATGACTGAATGGTTCCATGTGCAATGAGAATAGTCTGTCGACTAACTATACTACTGTGGAAATAAAAATTGTATTAAAAAATGATTACTACTACTATCCATTAACCTGCGAAGTCAGTCTAAAACAATCCCAATAAATATTTTCGGAAGTAAAACTGGACCGAGTGATTATGACCACATTGTTTATTGAACGCCAATTTGTGTAAAATATTACAGAGCATCAATAAGTATCAGTATACTTAGAATCACGATAAGATATTTCGGTTTATTTCAATGCAAGCCCCCCCCCCCCCCAACTCCCCACTTCCCTTTCCCCTTTATCCTCTGCATCGCCGATTTCTTCTCTGTCACACTTGTTATTGTTATTCAAATTACTCCATCTCGGAGAATTTGAGAGTTCCCATGGAAAGTACGGAAAGTGTCGGAGGGAGGGGGGGGAGGGGGGGGGGGGTAGGCCCAGAGTTAGTCGGTGCTCATTTAACACCATAACATGCCCGGCTCTCTAGTGGAATTGGCTAAACCGGATTTCGCGGAGACCGGGTGACGTACTCCTTGTGGTCCGGGTTCAATCCCGGGGGTAGGCAGGAAAGCCACATTTTCTCCCAGATTTACGGTATTTACAATGGAATCAAGGCCGAAAGGTTGCGATATCCATAATACCGAGCCTAAGGGTTAACAACTCATGGCTTCTGGATACTAAAACAAACAAACAAACAACAACACCATAACACCCCTATAATACTGGACTTTCCACGAGAACTCACGGATTCCCCGTGATTGGGTAAACTAAAAAAAAAAAGGTTATTTTCTTTTATTCACACCATAGTAACGACAATGCTGGTAGCCATTGTGTTGCTACAAGTCGCCTCAGTGGCAAGGTCATTGCTGATGAACAACATGTCATCGAGGCGTCTGGGGAAGGTACAGCTCCTGGAAGATCTCAGGGACCATAGAGCATTCAAGGAGAAAGTCAGCCCAGCTGGGGAGGACAACGTTGTCAACATTGACCTTAGATACTACCACTACGTGGTAGGCATTTCTAGTTTCATTTCTGTGACTATGTTTTGTGTTCAACATTGTTGGTTTACTGAGTACTAAGGCTACAGTGGGAGCGGCTAGACGCTTGCCTGCGGATCTGAAGGTCCTGTGTTCAACGTTGTTGGTTCACTGAGTACTAAGGCTACAGTGGGAGCGGCTAGGCGCTTGCTTGCGGATCTGAAGGTCCTGGGTTCAACATTGTTGGTTTACTGAGTACTAAGGCTACAGTGAGAGCGGTTAGACGCTTGCTTGCGGATCTGAAGGTCCTGGGTTCAACATTGTTGGTTTACTGAGTACTAAGGCTACGGTGAGAGCGGCTAGACGCTTGCTTGGCGGATCTGAAGGTCCTGGGTCCAGGTCCTGACGAAGGTAGACTTTTTTTTCAAAATGACCTTTGACCCCAAATAAGCTTTATATTGGTGCCAGGTAAAGTCCTGGAAAAGTTAAGGTCTAGCCCTATATGCCAAATAGGCCTGAAATCGTGGAAGAGAGTCCTTTTAAGGAGACTGATTCGATGGTAGGTGCAGAGAACATCATGTCGACCATCTTTACTTTACAGAATGTTTCCTTCTACCCGTTTTAGATTCGATAAACCTTGGAAACAGGGTAAGTTTGGAAAATAATTAACCTCCATACGAAGCTGAGCTGCTACTACTAATACTATTACTGTTGCTGCTACTACTGCTACTACTACTATTACAACTACTGCTACTACTACTACTACTACTACTACTACTACTACTACTACTACTACTACTACTACTACTACTACTGCTGCTACCACTACTACTACTATTACAACTACTGCTACTACTACTACTACTACTACTACTACTACTACTACTACTACTACTACTACTACTACTACTACTACTACTACTACTACTTCTACTACTACTACTACTTCTACTACTACTGCTACTACTGCTACTACTACTACTACTACTACTACTACTACTACTACTACTACTACTACTACAACTACTTCTACTACTGCTGCTACTACTGCTACTACTACTACTACAGCTGCGGCTACTAATGCAGCTTATACTTTGTTTGAGTAAAAGGCAAACGGCCTAGCAACTGTTACTGCTATCACTGTTTCTACTATCACTTTTACTTTTACTTCTACTTAGTAGTACTACAACGTCTACTGCTATTACTATTTTGTTTGAGCAGGGGCAAACGGGAAACTACTATTACAACATTCACTAATACTGCTACAATTTAATATACTACCACCACTGCTACACCCATACTACTGCCACCTCTACCGCCACCACCACCACCCCTACTATTACTACTGCTACTAAAATTTTAAGTAAATGACCCCTTTCCACTCCTTTCAGGCGTAGATCTATATTTTATAGACCAAACGGCACTTAGTGGGTAATGTGGTCAGCATCATGCCGACCGCCTTTACTTGCCAGGACTGCACCTGGTACCCACTCAAGGCTGGGAGCCAAGATCATTTCTGAGAAAAGAAATCAGGTCCTCGTCAGGAACTGAACCCACAACCTTCCGATCCGCAGGCGAGCGTCTAGCCGCTAGACCAGGTCGGCTCCACTACTGCTACTACTGCTATATTAATATTACAATAACAAAAACAATAACAGTTACTACTACTACTACTAGTGCTGCAGCTACTACTACTACTACTACTACTACTACTACTACTACTACTACTACTACTACTACTACTACTACTACTACTACTACTACTACTACTACTACTACTGCTACTACTACTACTACTACTACTACTACTTCTGCTGCTGCAGTTGCTGCTGCTACTACTACTACTACTAGAGCAACTACTACTATTACTACTATACTAATACTACAACGTCGCAGGTCTACCCAGCCTAAAATGGGTACCAGGATGGGCTGTCCTGGGAAAGTAAAGACAGCCGGCGTAATGCTGACCACATTAGACACAGAGTGCTGATGGTCTGTAAAAATATGGGACGCTCTGCCCATATGCCCGATGCGCCGAAAGGCGTGAAAAGGGATCTTTACTTTTTACTTTTTTTAATACTACAATAACAAAAACTACAACAGTAATTACTACTACTACTACTACCACCACCACTATTGCTACTACTTCTGCTGTCGCTGCTAGTACTACTACTTGCGTGAGTGATAGGTAGACGGTTTACCTGTTTCTAGTTTAGATAAGTGTTTGATATTGCATTGTTATCCCCTAGCTTGGGATACTCTTTTAGTGGTTCCTACATGATTACATGGTATTGTTTTCCAGGTTTTGACGGTGGATGAGGTGGAACAGTCGGTATTCTCTGTTGGCTATATTGAAATGTTCTGGAGTGATCCAGACCTTATATGGGATCAGGCAGAGTATGGGGGAGTGGATACTATCAGCGTTCGTTATGATGAGTGAGAAAACTGTATTTGGACTGTTAGTCTTTATCTTCTTCTACCTTCTATCCCCCAGTGGAGTATAATGAGTCATTTTCTTATTGTTAATTACTGTTTTAATTTGTAAATGAGGTTAACTACTAAGCATTCATTGTGTGCCTGAGTTTGGTTGAATGGTATCGATTCTGAAGTATGATGTATGCAGGAACAGAATCGAGTAATTAATAACTCGAGACAGATGTCTAAAAGTGTGTAAGGTGGATAAAAAAAAAAAAAGCATGAATCATGTTCGAAACGTTCGAGAACTCGAGATATAAACTGATTTTTTCAACTTTGAATGATCGAGAAGATTTAGTTTTGCTTTCAAGTTTAAGATAATCGGGTTCGCTTGAAGAGCGAGAAGTGAGTGAATCTGCAGAAAAAGTGAATGTCAGAACAAGCAGTTGACCTGGGTAGAAAAACCTGCCCATCCAGGTCCGTACAGCGGCTGAGTTGGAGTCGGCTCGAGACAAGCGCTTTCTGCTCGTGTACGTCTAGTAGCTCTCGAAGTCCACGTTTGGGAGTGCTGCATTTTGTACAGCTAATGATAATAACATTGATGTTCTTTGTGTGTGGCAGATCTCGTCGCCCCAAGATGTTTATACCTCTGGTGCATTGACGGAGGAGAACAGTTGTTGGAACCAATAAATATTTCTTATCGGAGCAGCGGCGTGGTGTTTCCATGTTTCTGTTTTAGTGTTCAAGATGATGTTGAGCTGTTTGTCAATGTGTCTGAGAAGGCTGCATGCGACTGGAGACTGTGTCGCTGCAGTAATAGGGCGCGTCCGGGATCCTTTATGTTCTACGGAGCAATCTCTTGAGTTAGTTGCAATTACAAAATGTCGGGCTGTGCTGCCCACTAGCCATCGGAAAGCTGCCGTTGCTGCCTCCACCTTCATTCTCATACTTGAATGTAAGCCAGGCCCTCAGATTTTAAGGCACTAAATTGTACAATGTATATTTTGTCCGCATAATTAGATTCACAACGGGAAAAACATCATTTTGAATATTGAAAATTGTTGACGGTGGAAGGAATTCCAGAGAAATTTTGCTAAAAAGCTCAACAAAATGGGAAAGCAGAAAATCGTGCATAAAACAACACAAATAACGTAACGTTTCGGCCTGGCAGCCTTTGTCAAACTACACAAAAATAACAACGAGGAGAGAAGAGTATACAAATCTCTAAGGAGTGATGTGAGCAACTTTAAAAAAAATGTGATGTGGAATAAATGAAATAAAAAAAAATAAAAATAAACAATGGCTAAAAAAAATGTAGCCGCAAAAAAAAAGTAATATTTTTTAATATATAATATAATAGTAGAAATAACAGAAATACAAATGTTAATGATGCATACATGATACTGATAAGAAATAGAATAAAGTAATAAAATGAAATAAAAGAAAAGAGAAGAAAATAATTAACATTTAAAGTGTGAAAATAGTAAAACTGTTTAGATGAAGCTATGTTGGATATTGATACCACCTGGACTAAGAATGCCAAGGCTGTGGATGAGGCGATTTTCCAAAGCGAGGCGCGTAGCATGATCGCCAGAGCAAGATTTTAATGCTGTGACAGATATATCATCTTTACCTCTGTGGTCAGAGTTGTTAAAATGAAGAGGGATTGGATTAAGTGTCTTCTTGTCAATATCGGAGAGGTGTTTCCGGAAACGATCAGCTAGCTTCCTGCCAGTTTCCCCAGTGTATGCCTTGCTGCATCGTTTGCAGATAATTGCATAAATTACGTTGCCGGATTCGCAAGTAAAAGGTTCCCTAATTTAGGGAAACTGACCGAAGTCTGGACAACGAAAGGACATATCTTGCACGTGCTGCGGGAGCATTCAGTAGTCCCAGAAGGAAGTGCTGAGTGGATCGGTGGGAGTCGGCTTCTGAAAAGTATGTCTTTAAGGTTGCGGTCTCGTCTATAAACTTATGTTGGCTTCTCACTAAAGATAATCTTGGTGTCCTGATCAGAGCAGAGGATGTCCAAATGACGAAAGAATACGTTGGAAGCAAACACATTGTTAGGGTGAAAAGTCAAAATCAATTTGGGTCCATCACTGGTTGAAATGAATTACGTTTAGTGGGGAAAGCATCTCTCCTGGTGATTGTTAAAACTTTGTTTAGAGCCCCTTGCAGAATGTGTTCCGGATAGAAACGGGCACTGAAGAAATCAAGAGGTTCAGCTGATTTATCAAAAAAGTCAGAATCGTCAGAGCACAACCTGCGCAATCGAAGGAGCTGTGAATACAAAATAGAATTTTTAGTGGTGAGAAGACGTATAGAGGAGATAGCTGTGAGAATCCGTGGGTTTGTAGTAGGTTGTGGTCTTCAGACACGGGAAATCGATGCTAATCGTGATGTCAAGAAAATTTACTGAAGCGGTAGAGATCAGTGAGGTGAATTTGATAGCCGGATTCCTTGTATACGATTTTCTGCTTCCCCATTTTGTTGAGCTTTTCAGTCGCATTTCTCTGGAATTCCTTGTATTAGCTTGACTGCAATCAACCCCATATTTTCACCATTGACGGTGCAAGCAACTTCAAGTAAATGATGTGCAAATAACTTTAGGGAAATTATTCATTATTATTATTATTTCCACTTGCTTATTTCTTGTATTTTTACGGTGTCTGCTTTGAACAACGTCCAGAATCTGGCACCCATCAATTCGAATAGCCAACACAGCTGACCCCGACTATATGATGATAGACAAGGCCCAGTTGGTCAGTTTAAGCTCTACTGGGAGCCTTCGTTATGTGACACCGGTCTACTTAAAGACCACATGCAACATGGACCTTACCTATTACCCGTTTGATACCCAGGTTAGTTATCGTGTTTTATTCTCAACAAAAATGCATGAAGCCGGATTTTATTTCTCCCCAAACATGACCTCGGCTCCCAGGTCGACGTAGACTTACATGGGTACCAGGTGAAGTCTTGTGAAGTAAACGCCGCCTGAGTGATGTTGACTGCATCAACCATCTATTGGTCTATAAAATATGAAAATAGCCCTAAATGCCTAATACACCAATTGCGTGTGCAGGAACCGTTGGATCTTTTTGATTTGGATCGGTATTATCGATATCTTCGATATCGTCATTATTATTCTTGGTCGATATCATAATCATCATCATTACCATCATCTTCATCATCCCTATCACAGTCACTAACCCCATCCTAATTGATGTTGGCCTCTTCTCTTCTCCCCTTATATCTTCTTGATAGTGAATAACATCGAAACCAAGCGGAGACAACAGGATCAACGCAGGCATAAAACCAATCACTGATTCATGATCTTCTTAACATAGGTGTCTGAACCTGGGGGTTCTACAACTAGAGTCCCCCTCAGAATTTGATATGGGGTTTTAAGGAGCTGGAACAAACTCCACATCTAACAATATATAGTCGTTCTATTTTAAAGTATTTGTTTACACATTTCATGTTATTTAAGATAAACTGAATCATGTGCTTGCTGTTAGCACACATTATTATTGTTGTTGTTGTTGTTGTTGTTGTTGTGCTTGACCGCCAGTCCCTAGTAAATTGTAAAGGACACTGAAGGCCCTCTATTATGAAGTTGCAGCGCCCCTGCAGCTAACAATACTTTATGCATCTGTACAGACGTGAAGTTCCAATACTGGTCTTGCACAACAGAATAGTCCGTGAGGTTTGAAAAGGGAGTGGGAGCTTTACAATATAGTCCCTCAGAGATTGAGCTTCAGTACCGGGTCTAGTGTATAGTCTCCGCTCATCGAATCTTATGGATGCAAATTCTACCCTGGGGAGAAACAGGAGGAGGTGTTGAGGGCTCCATGGGGGAGAAACAGGAGGGCGTGTTGAGGGCTTAATGGGGGAGAAACAGGAGGGCGTGTTGAGGGCTTAATGGGGGGGGGGAGAACAGGAGGGCGTGTTGAGGGCTTCATGGGGGGAGAAACAGGAGGGCGTGTTGAGGGCTTCATGGGGGGGGGGGGGAGAAACAGGAGGGCGTGTTGAGGGCTTCATGGGGGGTGAGAAACAAGAGGGGGTGTTGAGGGCTTCATGGGGGGGGGGAGAAACAGGAGGGCGTGTTGAGGGCTTCATGGGGGGGGGGAGAAACAGGAGGGCGTGTTGAGGGCTTCATGGGGGGGGAAACAAGAGGGGGTGCTGAGGGCTTCATGGGGGAGAGACAGGAGGGGGTGCTGAGGGCTCCATGGGGGAGAAACAGGAGGGCGTGTTGAGGGCTCCATGGGGGAGAAAAAAAAAGGGGGGGGGTGTTGAGATGGGCTCAGCCTTCCACAAACATGATATGGAATATGTTGGGTCGAAAGGCGCAGATATCACAGCACAGCGGTACACCATCTAACTTATTAAATAACTAAGTAACGATCTAACAAACTAACTAACTAACAACTAACTAATTAACTAGATAGCTTACTAAATAACTAACTAACAAATTAATTACCTAATTACTTACTTACTAATTATCTAACTAATTAACTAACTAGTTAACTAACTAACTAACAACTAACGAGTTAACTAACTAACAACTAACTAACTCATCATATAAGTAACTAACTTAATAACAAATGAATAAAGTAACTAGCTTACTAATTAACTAACTAATTAGCTAACTAGAAATTTAACTAACTTACTAACTAACTAAATTACTTACTAAATACCTAACATACTAGTTTACTAACTAACTAACTAACAAAGCTAATAATTAACTAACTAACTAAGCTAATAACTAACTAACTTACTAACTAACTTATTAGTTAACTAACTAACTAGCTAACATAATAACTAACTAACTAACTAACTTAATAGTAAACTAAATAACTAGCTAACTTAATAACTTACTTAATTAGTAGTAAACTAAAAAAAAAATAGCTAACCTAATAACTAACTAACTAACTTCGTAACAAACGAACTAACTAACTAACAACATGCCAATCGTCATTTTAGGGAAAACAAGAAAAAGGAAAGGAAGAGAATGAGTAGTAGAAGGCGGAGGAAAAGACTAACTGATCACACTGGTTGACCATCCCTTTCATCTAAACAGGTTTGTGACACTGGTTGACCATCCCTTTAATCTAAACAGGTTTGTGACACTGGTTGACCATCCCTTTAATCTAAACAGGTTTGTGACAATGGTTGACCATGCCTTTAATCTAAACAGGTTTGTGACACTGGTTGACCATCCCTTTGATCTAAACAGGTTTGTGACATTTTCTTCTTTCCTGTGTTTGATGACGTGAGACAAAATATATCTGCACGTGTGGCAGAGGAACTGGACAGTGGGGTGTCGGTGACCGGACAGTGGAAAGTCAAGTCCAGAACTATGACAAGAATGGCCGTCGGTGACATTGCTGACGTGGAAGTGTTCAGGTAATATTGTATAGTGATCCCATGTAAAGCCGTAGGTCATCGAAATGCATTTATTGTTTCCATAACCTTTGTCCTATCACCATTAAATTTGGCATTAGACCTTATATTTCACATGTCACTAAAAGCTTGTAGTTTACAGTTACCTAAGTGTGCCAATTTTGTTCTAAATTTCATTTTCTATTTTTTACAGCATATTTCTTTTGCCTGTACAAAATGTAATTTTCTGTATTTACATAAATAGTTTGAGCTTGTAACGATCAGTATCAAAAAGGAAAAAAAAAAAAAAAAAAATATCATGTGTTTTGTGAACTAATTATTCTGTAAAAACACAGATTAGTTCTTCAACATTCTGAGTTTTTGAAGTTCGCCACTGTAGTTATCACCTGCTTGCATTCACCTCTGTAAGTGATCTTCTCTTTTCTGTTGTGTCTCTTGTTCTAATCCTGCCCGTTATTCCCCAGGAGAACACAGACCCTCAATCAACTCAAGCCAAGTCGTAATATCTATGCAATTGCAAGAAGCTCATCCCTTGTCCTCCCCCTTTTTTTTTTAGCCCCACTCTCTAGTTTCTCTTACAAATCTTTGGACCGGGGGGGGGGGGGGGGGGTAGCGGAGGGTAGGACAGCTGAGGGAAATACCCTTTTTTATGCCCCTATTTGTCCTAGTGTAAAGCCCATCTAATAATACTGTTCTCAGGTTTTCTCAACGTGTGCTATCCAATAACTAGTCTTCCCCCCCCCCTTCCCCCCCGGCCAACTTTTGATTCACTGCAAAATGTGTGTGTGTGTGTTTTTTCTCCCCCAATGTTTCACACTCGTGATTATATTGATGATATGGTCCCATTCAATTTTCTCTCTTCTGCTCAGACACAAGTTAATAGATAATTGTAACTTATTTGTAATTGTTGTAGTTCTCTCTATGCTTCACTCAGAGATATTTGATTATTGTTTAAATTTTTAATTTTATTTTCTTTGTCTTCCCCTATATATTTGTGGACGTGATTGTTGTGGTTAAGTTTGTTTAATTTATCTTGCATCTGCGGCGTTCCAATTGTTGGAAAAGAGTCTCAGCCACACACGTTGTCGTATTACTGGATTCGCAAAGCGTACCCAGGACAGCGAAGTCAGGTTTTCTTCATATGAAATGAGTTCTCAGTCCATAGGCACAGTTAGTGAGACTCACGTAGCTATTTTGTACTGGTATTCTAGTGTGTTTGGGAACGAACAGGCAAATAGGTTGACTGGACTGGCTCCACTTAGAGGTGTACCGCTACACAAGTCAGAGGTGATCTGTAACCTGCGGGACAAGGTTACGCGTGAAATAACAGATAATGAAACATGCACCTGGAGAGAATAATGCCACGAAAAGTAGCAAAGAGTGCCCTCTTTTTTTTTTACCGACCATACAGCACTAAGTGGGTAATGTGGTTAGCATTCCGCCGACCGTCTTTACTTCCCCAGGACATGCATCCTGGTACCAATTTTAGGCTTGGTAGACCTGCGACGCCCCATACCACGATGCAAATCCACGCAGCCAGCAGTGTTGGAATTACGAGTCGGACTCGCAACGCCTAAACCAGAGACGCCTCCGACACTCAGACAAAGCCTGTGCGTGTGTTTGTTAATTTTGTGTTGAGGCGAAGTGTGACGACCTGCCTATGCCCTTGAAGTAAGTCATCTTTGACTTGATCCTGCCCACTATTGTTGGACTGGATTACCCTCCCTCCTCCGCCAAAGTATGTGCTTTAATTGTCTTCTTGTTTACATTCTTCCCTTTCTTAGCAAGTTTATCCGAGCATGCATTTTCTATATGGCGGATATAAACTGCAAATCTTCAGCACATAGTTGTCAACAAGTAAAACATCACTCATAAAAACCAATAAATAACCTATACCGTACCGCCTGCAGCTGCCACAAATACATCCCGGTCCCTTTCATTTTATTGCACTCAATAACGTGAGATTTCATAGGGAATTCCCGGGAAAGTCCAATAGTATAGGGGTGTTAGGGTGTGAAATGAATACCGACTAACATTAATGTAATGAAAGAGCTGACTTGCTGGCATGTAATACACTAATGAAAGAGCTGACCTACTGGCATGTAATACACTAATGAAAGAGCTGACCTGTTGGCAAGTAATACACTAATGAAAGAGCTGACCTACTGGCAAGTAATACACTAATGAAAGAGCTGACCTGTTGGCATGTAATACACTAATGAAAGAGCTGACCTGTTGGCAAGTAATACACTAATGAAAGAGCTGACCTGCTGGCAAGTAATACACTGATGAAAGAGCTGACCGGCTGGCAAGTAATTCACTGATGAAAACAGAAAGAAGCATGGACAGAGTTGATATCATCAGCGGTGTACGGACTAGGTTGAAGGATGATGGTGAATCTCTGACGCTAACACGACTACCTGACCGAGGGCTTAAGCTTGGGGAAGCACGTCTGTGTCGTCTTCGGGGTAAAGACAGGAGATACTATATCCAACTTCTCATAGAAACGATCAGTAGAAGTACCCCTGGATTGGCTGCTGCATCGGAGGACTGAGTATGCTTGGGGATGCCCGATGTGCAAAGTCGTCAATTGTGATAGCATAACATAACTAACCCGAACACTACCCCCCCCCCCCCAACATAATATTTAACTTTCCCAGGAATTCCCTACGAAATCTCGGAGCCCCTGAGATAGGATAAAATAACCTATAACTTATCGAGTCTTGTGTTGATAAACATATCTGACATATCAACTTATATCTTTGCCAACCTTATCTTCGGTGGAGTCCAGGCTGATAGGGTGGCCGATCGATGGATGTTCGTGCAGATCGCTGTACGCTAAATGGCATAAACACGTGCCGCCTTTCCAACACACTTGTCTAGGGTCATGTTTCTCTGTTTACTGAGGACTTGGCTTGAAGCTTGGTGAGTGCTGCTTGACCGCCCTGTTATCACTACACTTGAACGACAAACGCAGCACGATTGTTCTCAGACAGAAACATGTACAAACTGTTTCACAGAAGTGTCGAACAGAACAAACAAAAACATGTAAAAAGTGCTTCACAGCAGTGTCGAATAGAACAAAAACATGTACAAACTGTTTCACAGCAGTGTCGAATAGAACAAACAAAAACATGTACAAACTGTTTCACAGCAGAGTCGAATGGCAAACCAGAACAGCCCCGTCGTATTCTGTAAACGTTATCTTTTTTAGAACATTCATTCGCCGTGTGGGTTCCGGGGAAGAGGCGAAAATGTTGGAGCGGGGGGGGGGGGGGGGGTGCTACTGCCCCAAACAGGCAAAGCGTAAGAGTCGACTAATTAGGGAGGTTTCCTTGGAGGTCGGAGTGTATTTGTCTCAGAGGCGAGGAACAGTCTGCATACTAAAACACCACATCTGTAAAATGGGTATGCACGCAAGACTCAGATTCTGGAACATGACGAAAGTCTTGAAGTTGACGAACAGCCAGAACATGCTGACGATGTTTTACAGCTGATGAGAGAGGATAAAGATATGTTTTTTTTTCTGATATCCATACAAGCATAGTCTTTTTAACACTTGTAGCTAAATTACAACACGTGTGACTTTTCAAACTAGGAGCTGCGTGGTCTCGAGGCAAGGTGTCCGCCTCGATAGCTAGAAGTTCCGGGTTCAATACCCGGAAAGGTATTAGCTGGAATTTTTTTCACGAGGACTTGCAATTCTAGTAATTTCCTCTGGTCTCTTGGTAGTGAGATCGGACGCCCATATGCATATGCATTGTTGCACACGTAAAAAATCCCTTGGCAGTTAGAAATTGAAAAGAGTAGCCTAGCGGCGCTGCCTGGGCAAAATTTGAAGTTAAAAATCTACTCAAAGTTTTTGTCAGGATCCTCACCAAAATGGCGACATTCACAGTTCAGTGATTCTTCAAGGGTGTCAAGACCAGTCAAGAGGAAAGAACCCGCTTCTTCCATAGGACGTCATCTACTTAATTCCAGACATGTAATTGATACAGAGAGCGTTTTCCGTGTGGTTTACCACACTACGAACAGGAGACTGTTGAGAATCGCCGAAGCTTTAACAATTAAAATCAACAGCCCCCTCCTTTGAGTGAGTGACTTTCTAACCCACTAGGACATCACACAAGCGATAAACACCCGATGACACAACATGCCACCATGTGGATGAGGATCACCGTGGAGAGGTCCCAGAAACCGCGTTCAGACATTTGGCCATTTTTATGGCCTGCCTATACTGCGGCCCCTGGCAAAAGCCAGAGTGGGGCTTCAAATAACAGAAAATTACGTCCTGAAAAGGACGTAAGGACTTTTTTGCCCCCTCCTTTGTAAGCAGACGAAATTTATAGTTACCCTGGTAAGTCATGTGACTACGGTGAGCTTATGGCGGCACGATGTGTCGGAAGAAACTATTTGCATTTCAGTTAGATTTATTCAGTTTTGTGGTTTATTTTATGTTGATGTAACTCTTTAGTAACGCACCTCACGAGGTACAGTGAAATATGACTGGCAATAAATTGTACGATGTATTGTTTGTGTCCGCATTATTTAAATTTAGTAAGGGAAAACATTGTTTTAAATATATCAATAATATTTATGTTGCAACCAGCTTTTGTTACTACTAACGTTGCACGGTTATATCGCCAGGTTTGTCATGGTTATAGAGAGACGCCCCGTGTTCTACTTGCTGTGTGTGTTAGCTCCAATGATTCTGACGTCATCCGTGACTTCTATTGTTTTCTGGATCCCGCCAAAATCTGGGGAGAAGATGTCCTTTTTGGTCACAGTTTTTGTGTCGGACGCCTTGTTTCTGAACTTCGTTGCGTAAGTAACACAAGCAAGCGCGAAAGAATATACATACATACATATACACACATTTACACACACACACAAACACATATAATTACATACATATACACACGCGCGCACACACAAACATACGTACGTACAGACAGACACCTGTCTCGTGGTTACCTATGCTCCTCTTCTAAATGTAGCATGGCGGCCACGAATTTTGATTTGACTGCACTTGCGAAAAAAATCTTTCAACTTGTTAGCATAAAAAAGGACAGGGCAGGAGAGTTGGTCTCTTAGCTTCCCACCCGCTGGACCTATAGGTCACTCGAGAGAAAGAGAGAGAGAGAGAGAGAGAGAGAGAGAGAGAGAGAGAGAGAGAGGGACAGAGAGAGAGAGATAATGAAAGAGAGGGAGAGATAGAGAAGGACTAGGTATAGGGATGGTCTGGAGACAGTTTCTCAGCGGTAGTACATCTCAGTAGTTAGATTGTGTGTTAGACCTAGATTTCTATTGTGCCCTCTAGGCTGAAGATAGGCTGATTTGCAGGTCACTAGCGGCGATTTACCGATATGGTGGTATGTTTAAGCTTAGCACACATGTTAATATGATTCGATTGTTGCCATTATTTATGTAATTTTCCCTTACGTATGCGTTCATTATCTTATTTCCTTGATGTTAGTTTTTGTGTTCAGGAAAATAATCAGACGTTCTATGTGATGATTATAATTTATTTGCTTGATTCAAGATAGAACTTGTAGTTCGTGCACGCGGATCTTGCTAGTCACACTCCACTCGCCATGGGCTGTGAGTCCCAAGCCACTTTTTTGGTCTGGAAAGACAGTAAGATGATAATTCTGTAGGTTACATATTGTTATAATCTTTTCTCCGTCTTTTTTATCTGTCTTTCTATCCAACAGTGAACTGATGCCCCGTAGTTTGATGAATGTCCCAAGACTACCGTTGTTCCTGGTCCTCGTCACCCTCCAGTGCATGTTTGCAATCCTGGCTACCATCTTTGTGATGCGAAAGTATGAACAAGAACAGAACAGCCTCCTCTTTAAAAAGGAACAAGACAAGAAAAACGACAAGATTTTATATCAGAGAAAAGAAGTTCATGGAGATCTTGAACCAACAATGACGGCCGGTGAACATTCAAAAATTACCGCTTCTTATTTTGCGTACATTTTTGATAAATTTTCTTCTCCAACATCAAGAGTTGCACCGTTTGACAAAGTGGGTAGGACAGAGAAGATTCCCAAAACTCAGAGAAAATGTCAAACATTTTCTCTGAGATCTTCAACATGGGATATGATTTTCTTCTGGCTGTTTCTTGCGATAACGATACCAGTTTATTACATTATCTTTAAGGCTTGATTGTGTAGCCGTTATGTTGCTTATGTTTTCTCCTAGGATGTTAGGGATTTCCAGGTGTGTTTTTCTTTTCTTGCAGCACGCCACAGCAAACAGTACGGGCACTATTTGTGTGCATCATCGTGTTCAGCGACATTGATACAGTCACTGTGTGAAGAGTACCAGCTCCTCTATAGGCACTCTGTAGTAAGTCTTCTTCGTCTGCTTTCTACCCCCACCCTCAATCGAGCATAGGCCCTCAACCAACTCACGCCAAGTCGTTCTATTCTCTGCTATTGTATGCAGTTCTCCTTATGTCCTCCACATTTTTTTAACGTCACTCTCTAGCTCCCTTCTACGTGTGTTTTTTTTAAATCTTCCTTTATTTCTATGCCCCTGTGGTTTTCAATGTAAAGACATTCTAGTTTAGTTATATTGTTCTCAGGTTTTCTTGACGTGTGTTCTATCCAAAGCCAGCGCCTTTTCTTCACTTCTTGCTCTACTGGAACTTGTTTAGTTTTTTCCCAAAACTTTACATTAGTGACCCCATCATACCATTTAATTCCCTCTATTATGAACAGGCACCAGTTAATGAATGTTTGCAGTTTAGAAGTAATTATTTCAGTTGTTCTCGATGTTTCATCTGCACACATCAGTCGTGATTTGACATTA
>CAJHNH020005556.1:1214256-1236756 GCA_905116865.2 Candidula unifasciata
GAACCCTGAACTTCAGTACCTCACCCAGTTCAATCCAGCAGCTCTTCATCAAGCATTTATGATGTCGCTCAAACGGAGACACTATCCTGTCCCACCAAGGAGCAGTATTTATTAACTACTTTTTGAAATTGTTTCATATAACTGTATAAATGATGTCTTCACAAAATGTAATGTTCAGTAATCAAAATCAGTGGCTTAGCAAGGATGGCCTGCGAATAGGGCATCTTAATATTTACCATTTACTCGGCAAACTGCCTGAGCTGTCGGTTAGACTTAACAATCAGTTTCATATCTTTGGAGTCACTGAAAGTCGTCTAAACAACAAAATTAATGATAAAGAAACCACTATCAGGGGATTTAATTTAATTCGCAAAGATGCAGTAAGAAAATTAGAGACAGGCATAGCAGTGTACATTTCAAACTGTATCAAATATTCCCATAGATGTGATCTTGAATCTATAGCTGTAGAGTGTGTCTGGTTAGAAGTCAAGCCGTCAAATCAGCAGTCAATTTTCATTGGGTACTTGTATCGAAATCCTTGTGCAGGTATTGATTGGTATGATGACTTCACTTCTATGATGGATGTAGTTTTTAGTTTAGGAAAATAAATTATACTGCTAGGAGACTTTAACATTGATAGCAATAAACCTAACCAAGCGTGGGGGGATATAATTATATCGTATAACCTTAAACAGCTAATTAACTTCCCCACGAGAGTTACAAAAACATCTTCAACCACCATTGATCATATTTATGTCTCCTGTCCGGGAAATATTATTGAATGCACAGTTCCTGTTTTAGCTGTCAGCGACCATTATCCGGTGTGCTGCACATGGTCAAAGTTTGGCTTTAGGTCTCCTAAAGATAAGCACCTCACAATTAAATTTAGAAATTTTAAAACCTTTAATTCACAAATATTTTTAAACGATTTGCGAAACGCACAGCTGGAGCATGTTTATCAGCTTTCTGAACCGGACGATGCTATAGCATATTGGATAAAAACAGTCTACAATGTGTTTGATAAGCATGTGCCGGTTAAAGAAGTTAGAGTTAAAAGTCAAATTAAGTCTCCATGGATCACTAGTGAAGTTCTGGAAGTTATGAGAGATCGAGACATGGCACATAAAAATAAAAATGTCATCGAGTATCGTAGGCTAAGAAATAAAGTACAATACATGATCCGTAGGATCAAGAAAGAACATTTTAGCAAGTTGATTATAGACAAATCAAACAGTACAGACATATGGAAGGCGATTAACATGCTGACCAACAAGAAACATCATTCAGATCCTGTAAAACCAGATTCTCTTACATGTAATGATTTCAGTAATTTTTTTAAATCGGAAATAGAAAATTTAAAATCCGCCATACCAGATGCACAGAGTGACTTAAGCCTGCTGGCATCATTTAGTGATGACAAATGCATTAATGCTAGTCCATCTGAAATTCCTCTCATGTCTGTTGCTGAAGTATATAAATATCTCACCAACCTCAAGCAGACAAACTCATCTGGCTTGGATGGTGTCAGCAATCGAATTCTTAGATGTGCTGCACCAGTGATAAGCGAATCCTTAACTTTCATATATAATCAGTGTATTGCCAAAAACTACTTTCCTTCTGCATTTAAAGTTGCAAAAGTGTATCCTCTATATAAACCTGGCTCAACTGATAAAGCTTCTGTGGGTAATTATAGACCAATTTCTTTACTATCATCACTATCAAAACCATTAGAGAAACACATACATAAAATAACATTTCAACATTTAAATAACAACAATCTAATCATCCATAGTCAGTCAGGGTTCAGGCCTAAATACTCTTGTCATACTGCCTTGACTAAAATGACAGACAACTGGCATGCTAACATCAACAATGGCAAGATGTGTGGAGCAGTTTTTGTTGATTTTAAGAAAGCATTTGATATGGTAGATCATGATATTTTAATTAACAAACTAATTACCTTAAAAACTAACAACAATTTAGTAAAATTAATAAAGTCATTCTTGTCTGATCGACGACAAGTAGTTTCCTTTGAGAACTGCCTTTCAGATTCCACACAGCTAAACATAGGCGTTCCTCAGGGTTCAATGCTAGGACCATTGCTTTTCGCCACATATATTAATGACCTTCCTTTACATCTTAGCATAACATGTGACCTATTTGCAGATGACTGTACTATATACACTAATCATGAGAACTATGATGAGTTAGCACGTTCATTACAGAATGAACTAGATAAGCTTATTAAATGGAGTAATGCTAATCGCATGCAAATTAACATAACTAAAACTAAATCTATGGTAATAGCAACCAGGCAAAAGTTACAGACATTAGACGTAAACAAGCCTCCGCTTGAGCTCCATGTTGACAAATTACCTATTAATATTGTTAATGAACATAAAACATTAGGCGTTACAATTGACAGCAATTTAACTTGGTGTTCTCATGTTCATGCCATAACCAAGAAAGTAGCACAAAAAGTCTATCAGTTAGCCAAAATTCAGCACTTTCTGGATCAGAGTACAAGAAAAATATTTTATGTATCCTACATTCAAGCCCATATCGACTACTGTTCCACGGTTTGGGATGGCTGCTCCAAATCCAACTTAAAACGACTGTGTTCTCTACAAAATCGCGCTTTACACCTAGTTTCGGATAGAAAACATACCGATAAAAATCATCTCTATAGCCAGTTAAGAATTCTCCCATTTAAGAAACGATTAATTTTTAATAAAGCCACATTTATTCATAAAATTTTAGTTCAGAACACTGCAGATTATCTTTTCCAGTTGATTCAACCCAACCCTAATACCAGCAAACGGCTAAATTTATTGCATTTGCCGAAGCCTAGATTAGATCTATATAAAACAAGTTTGTCATATTCTGCTGCTCATTTATGGAATCACCTCCCACTCGATCTGAAAAATATGAGTATGTACTCGTTTAACAGCAGCCTTTTTAAATTCATGCTTACTAGTGATTATAGGCCACCATAGATGTAGTTAATAATTCACATGTATTATCACCTTACTTATATGTATTATATGTGTGTATTATGTGGGTGGGTGTGTGTAATTTTTAGTGTGTATGTATATATGTGGATATATGTATGTATTTTTAGGTTTGTGAGTATGTGTGTGTATTTATGTATGCAGGTTGTAAATATATGGGTGTATGTGTGATTGTATAAGAGTGTGATTGTGTGTGTGTCTGTATTATGTATGCATGTATGTATGTATGCAGGCATATGTAAGTGAATATTTGTATGAGGGTGTCTGTTTGTGTGATTAGTTATGTGTGTATGCATGCATATGTGTTTATGCATGTTATGTGTGTGTATGTATGCACGTATGTGTGTTTGTATGCATGTTGGTGGATGTATGTATGTATCTGTGTAAGTATGTGTATGAATTTATGTGTGTTTGCAAGTATGTATTTATGTTTGTAAGTATGTGAGTGTATGTATGGATGTGTGTATGTATGCATGTGTGTGTGCGCGCGCGTGTATGTCTATGTAAATGTGTGTTTATGTTTATATGTCGATGTATGTTTGTATTATGTATGCATGCAGATATAGCTTATGTATGTACACATGTGTATGTCTGCGTATATGTATGTAGGTGCATGTATGTATTATGTATGTCTGTATGTATGAGAATGTATGAATGTAAATGTGTAAGTATGTGATTGTATCTGTGTGTGTATATTTATGTATAATGTGGGTGTATGCAGGTATATGTAGCTGTGTAGGTATGTGGGTGTTTGTGTATTTATAAAAGCATACAAGTGTGCATGTGTGTGTGATTGTGTGTGTATGCATGTGGATATATGAAAGTATATTTAGGTATGTATGTATGTGTGTAAAGATGTGAGTTTAGGTATAAATGTGTGGATAAATGTATGCATGTGTGTGGGTGTATGTATTCATGTAAGTGTAAATGTGTGGTTTTGGGCATATGTTGGTGTCTGTACATGTAATGGTATATGTGTGTATGCATGGGTGCATGTATAGATGTGTATATATGGAATGCGTGTGTGCATGTATATCCATAAATGTATGTGTGTGTGTTTTCTGTTTGTGCATTTATTTCTGTGTATGTGTATGCTTGTATATGTATGCAGATGCAGGTGTGTATGTATCACGTATGTCTGTATATGAGTTCACCTGTATGAAAATGTAGATGTATGTATACGTGTGTGTGAGTGTGTATGATGGCGTACACTCGATGTGTGTATGCATTATATATTTCTTTTTAAATCCATAACATGCATTATTTATAACAGGTATTAGTACTCTGAAAAATTAGTACTTAGAAGGGCCGAATGTCAGACGGGCCTGCGTGCCCAATTTGTAACCCTTTGAAAATAAAGTTTGTTTGTACGTTCGTTCGTTCGTTCTGTCTGTCTGTCTGTCTGTCTGTCTGTCTGTCTGTCTGTCTGTCTGTCTGTCTGTCTGTCTGTCTGTCTGTCTTATTAACGGTTGGGGGGGGGGGGGGACTTGGTGGTGGTTGAAAACTGAAGCTTATTATTGTTAAAACTGAAGATGTGAAGGTTGAAAACTGAAGCTTATTATTGTTAAAACTGAAGATGTCAGTCGAATGCATTCCAATATTTGTAAATAATATTTAATTGGTTTTGATGATGTTTATATTATGCAACCTGTAAGACTTACATTTTTTGAATAGGCTTATTATTATACTCTTTCAAACGTTCAAGTAATGTCAGTATAAATTAGAGCACATTCCAGCATTTGTAATTAAGACTTAGATATTGGTTTTTTTTTTTCTTCTTCTCTTTTTTGTTCTTTTGTTTCTTTTCTATATTTCTCAAATTTTTAATTGTGCATTCCTCTTTTTATTAATTATTATTATTATCAATTATTATTATTACTATTAACTATGAAATGAGGTAAAAATGAAACATTGTATGAAAGGAGCAGAGTGGAAGGGCAGAATGTTAGACGGGCCTGCGTGCCCAATTCTTAACCCTTTGAAAATAAAGTTTGTTCGTTCGTTCGTTCGTTCGTTCTGTCTGTCTTTCTTTCTTTCGTTCTTTCTTTCTTTTCTGTCTACTTATCTGTCTTTCTCTCGTTGTCTGCCTGAATGAATATCTGACTGTCTCTGTCTTTTCGTCTTTTTTCGTTTGACCGTGTGTCTGTCTCTTTCCGTCTATCTCTGTCTGAGAGAAGCTGGAGATAGAGCATGCTAGAGATCCATTGCAGCCGTCGTTTTCTTGTGAAGTCGGTACCTGATTTATTTATTCGCACAGCAGATTATGATTATCTACATTGTACACTGTTGGGTTCATATATTATTCCCCCCCCCCCCCCCCCCCCCCCCCCCCCATATAATCTGTTTTGCCCCCGTCTTTCTAGTGGGGGAAAAGGATCAAGGGGTTAACCCCCAAGTTTTTCGTGCCAGATGTCAAAAACAACAACAAGACGAGGGATGAGACCACCTTAGGCCCACCAGATCTGTGTTGAGCTAAAACTCACCTAATTAATTATGTATTTTAGATTGTGTTTTTAACCAACTGACTGCGTGCGGGAGATGAACGTTATGCTCTAAAGCAGCGTTCTTCAACCCATCAGCCACGGCCCATTAGTGGGGTGCAGAAAAAACCCTGTGGGTTGCCAAACAATTCTGCCTCACCATGTAACGAGACAGAGTAAGTCATGTTTCTTTAGGATTAACCCCTAAAAGTTTTTTCCCCCTATATGAAACATCTCAAGGACTTTCTATTTGTGTGAAAAGACTAAGACCAAATAGAGAAATCGAGCTAGTGTTACTTTAGCGCTTGGTGTATGAGAAACAACCCCCCAGCGACATATATCACATTTTTAAATCTCTAACACGCAGCAATTAAACCCCCCCCCCCCCCACTACGCCTAACTGCAGAAGTAGTTGATGATGATGATGATGATGATGATGATGATGATGATGATGAGGCAGCAGATGTCACCTTAGATGACATTTGTAATTTTGTGACATCAGATTTAGCACAAAAACTGCTCTCTACATTTGATTTTGCTTCTGTGTTTGCCTGGCTCTTATGCTGACCCAAAAAGAATGTCCACTCTATTGGTGGGCTCCGGGTGCACACATGTTGCAACTTCCGGTGCTAGGCAGGGGCACTGTTTGGAGCCGAGGCAAATTTTTTGCTTCTGCAGGACGGTGGCTGATGCATTTTAGCTTAATTTGTAAACTGGATATAGTTTCGTCGCCCAGCTTCTGAGTTGAATGCATGGCGTGACACTGTGAGCTGCGGATTTCATTTGGAATGTTTTTTCGATTGTGACCAACGTAGTGGTGTGAATTGTAGATTCAGAAAATGGCGCGATGCCTGTTGTCGCAATGTTTGTGGTGCCCGATTGTGATTAAAATTGATGGGGTGGGCAACTGCTGATCTGTTGGTGACTTCTACTACCATCAATGATGAACTGCATTTCTAATGTCGGACTGTTTGTGTTAGCACTTCAGATGGCTACCGTATGCTTTAATGCGTGTGTATGCTAGACATGCTGAGACAGCAGTCTGTCAATCCTTCCACAAAGGACTGTGATAAACATTCTGTGTGTATTTCGTTGGCACAGGAGCGGAGGAAAGATGGGGTGATCCGTTTGCTATGAGGCTGAAACTATGACTAGCAGACCAGACCAGACCAAACAGGTTGAAGAAACCTGCTCTAAAGCCACCTTGATGAAAGTTATTTTTTTAGTGGATACTACAGTAAGAACTCATCAAGGCACTGAAAATCCAGTTCGTGTTAAAACAATTCGTGATAACCGGAGGCTAATAATAATAATGACATATACCTACTGAGACCGAAATTTTGTTTATGTTGACATGTTCTTCTAAAGCGACCTATTGTTAGTCAGGTTATACTGTATTGTTCTTTCTTCTTTCGCCCTACTGCTCATGTGGTAAAGCCTCCCAGTTGAACGATGTAGCTTCCTGTCTTTTGCTGGTTGCGTAGCTTTTTTGAATATCATAATGCATTTCTTTAGTGTCTCTTTTACTTCCTCCACCCATCTCTTTCTTGTTCAATCTATCGCCTTGTAGCCTGCTGTTGTCACTTAGTGCGCTCTAGCTGCTGACTGATTTTGTTCCGTTCTGACCAGATGACTAAACCATTTGATTCTTGGATGTTCTATGAACTCACACACCGGTACTGTGCATTCTGTTGTTCATAGTTATTCATTGGTGACTGTATTTACTTTAACCATTATCTTTTTGTATTTACAAGCCATCAGAGTTATCGATTCTCTTATTACCACCATCAGTATACCCGGTCAGTGAAGTAGGACTATAGTTCACTGGCGTTGAGAACCAATTAAAGACAGCGAAAGTTAAATATTACATGCTGTACAGGAAACAGACTCATTTGTCCCGCACTTCTGGTCCCGACTGACATTCTAACATATATCATCAGGAAGAGACAAGCAGTAAAATCGATTTATGATTTGCAGAAACCAGACAATATTTAACTGAGATTGGTGAACGGTCTATGTTGCCAGGATTTCAAGCCATCCTATCGCCAAACGCCTAATGCAATGGGCTATCTGTATTGGAGTGTGAAATGTAAGTAAAGTATGTAAGGAAAGCATTTCTGCCTCTTGTAATGAACTAAGCACATGGTACGGACAGGGCCGGAATAGACTTGACGAGCCCTTAGACCATTTTAGGCCTTGAGGCCTCAAGCATGTCAGAATACAGCAGCCTATCTCAGAAAACTGTTTAATAATATTTACACCTTTTTGACTATATGAATAACGCAGATATACTTACTGTCTTTTCATTTTTATTGACAGAAATAATAAAGAATGTGTCTGCAAAATCACAGATGTTATTATAATCCTCTGAAGTTAAAATTGAAAACATTGTTTTTCTTAACTTCCCAAATATGAAATCATTGATTATGTGATTGGATAATATACTGTGTTATGTAGCTTTCTTCACTGTGAAACTTCAACATTCGTTGTTAATCCGTCCCTAAGTGGGGGAGGAATATTAGAAATGATACACATCAAACCAGCTTTTTCCATAGCAATTGACTAAAAATGGTTAAATTCTTTCCAGAACCGAATTTCTCTTATCTTTTCAATAACAACAAAATGTTACCCTAAATAGATCACGAATATCATTATAATTACATTTTAATTACATGTTAACCAGTGTACTTATTATTGCTTCATCATTGTGACAGAGATTTACTGGTACTCGTGACGTAGGTATACGGTAGGCCTACACACAAACACTAATGCCATGTATGGACGAAAAACTCAATGGCTATTGTTTAGAAGGAGAGCCACCCTCATGCATGATATCAGATAATGTCACTTCTGGTCATTCATGTCCTGATAATTCATAAGCATTTCCAGACGATTCATTAGAAATGTTATTTTTGTTTTCTTTAAAGAAGTTTTTGAGCGTTTACGTTTTTTTTTTTTTTTTCAAATAATTATTTATTTTCTGAAAGTATCCAAAGACATCGTTAACAATTGAACTGATAGGCCGATTAAATATAGCAATCTTTCGGTGCCATTTCTCGATTAAAACCTACGCGTTTTGCCCAAGCGCTCAGCCATTTTTTTAATTTCAGCGCTTGAAACCGGCCTTTCGTCTTCGTACTCACTCCACGTCTGGTTAATCGCCGGCCACCTCCGAAGAGGGACGAATATTTAGTTTTCCGGTAAATGACAAACACATATTCGAATAACAAATCAGGACGAACTAAATGAATATTGACGAATTTTAGAATTTCACTGTACACAGGATGCTCAAGACAGACAATAAATTAAAGCATGAGATAATATATTAGAAAAGATATTATTAAAATTAGAACATTTATGGGCAGAAATCTGTTTAATGAATTAAGAGAAATTTGCATCTATGGAAGGTTAAATTTTGGGAGGGGGAAAGGAGGGACGGGAGGGGGTGGGTCAATGCAGGTTGTGAGCTGTAGCTTGTTTAGCTAATACTAAAATCCGGCAATGGGTACGTGTCTGTGGCGATGTGGACAAGCCGTTTGCCTCGCTCTGAAGGTCGTCGGTTAGTTTCACTGACGCGATGTTCAGTTCCCGAGTGCACATTTGTTTTGGAGAAACCTGGAGGATTGTCGTCTGAACTGTGGGGTTCGTTCTTTGTTTGACGCCTTAGGAGGCCAGCCGTTCTGTGGACACAGTTCAGGGATAATCCGGGGGAGAGATGTGGATCCTCTCCGCTGTAACCCTAACTGTAGGCGTACTTCTTCTTCTTCTTCTGCCTTTCTATCCCCCAATGGAGCTCTCCCCATGTCCTCCCAATCTTTCTAACCTCGTTCTCCAGCTCTCTTCTCCATGTGTTTTTTGGCCTTCCTTTATTCCTATGCCCCTGTGGGTTCCAATGCAAAGACATTCTAGTTATGCTGTTCTCCTGTTTTCTCAGTGTGTGCCCTATCCAACGACAGCGTCTTTTCCTCACCTCCTGATCCACTGGAGCCTGTTTAGTTCTCTCCCAAAGTTCTACATTAGTTATTCTATCATACCATTTTATTCCCTCTATTCTGCGCAGGCACCAGTTAATGAATGTCTGTAATGTATTAGTAATTGCCTTCGTTGTTCTCCATGTTTCCGCCCCATACAATAGTACTGATTTGACATTAGAATTAGAAATTTTTAGTTATTTCTTTTAATTTCTTTTGACCTCTACAAATTCCCTAGTGCTATGAAAGCCCCTCTTGCCTTTTGTATTCTTATTTTAATATCTCTATCAGTTCCTCCATCTTTATCTACATTACTGCCCAAATAGGTGTACGACTCCACGTCTTGGAGTGGGGTACCATTAAGAGAAACCACATTACTATTTGCCTGATTTATTCTCATTATCTTTGTCTTTCCTTTATGGATTTTCAGACCAAGCTGCTGTGATCTCGCATTAAGTATATTTAATTTATCTTGCATCTGATTCCGTGAATGGGACAGAAGGGCAATATCATCAATACTTAGGGACTTAGAAAGGTCAGGTGGCACCCGGTATCGGGTGCAGCGAGGTGCTAAAGACCACGCAGTTGTTCTTTTTTGCGTACACCGGCTGTGCACTTCGACGGAAAAGTTTCGTAGTTCTTCCACTTCTGGGCTTCAGTCGTGTTTTGCTTACATGTCCGTTTTACTGAAGTGGCTTAACTCTAGACAGACTGTTGGTTCCTCATCTCTCAGGCCGATTAAATCAGATTCAGAAATCAAGACATGACAAATGGAGCTAGCGCTAGATACCTAGCACACTGTAAGGCGTGGGGATTGGTCTGTCCGTCTGTCTGTCTTGTCTCTCCCGGCTGCTACCTGATTATTTGACTCTATGTGCGCCTTCATTGTGACCAACCAACAAAGCGAATCTCAGATACCAATTTAAACTTATTAAGAAGTTATAATTACGGCCCACGTAGAAGCTACACTGAGCTGTATACCCCGCAGTCCGGTGCAGATACAGGTGAAAATGTGTCGTTTTATTTCTTTATTATTATTTTTTTTTAGTATAACCTTCTCCAGTACCAAACAACGCACTGTATGTTTTGTGGTCATTCAAAAAGTTAATACGATGCTCTCACTGTTACCTTTCACAGACACGTTAAATTAAAACTTTGTGTCTGACTTATCAGTTTAATGACATCTTTCACACTGTTCTCTGTTCAACTACTTCAAGTTAAAATTTGTTCAGTTATTTGAAACAAAGACTTTGTTTCTTTCAACCCTAGCTCCATGAAAAAAATGGTCACTTTTCATATAGGGTTCCACCGATATATTTTTTAGAATAATCAGCATACCGTGGGTGATGTCAACATCACGCCGGCCGCCGTTAACTACCAGGACTTTACCTAGTACTCATTTAAGGTTCTGTCGACCTGGTAATATTAACTCCTTTGGCTAGATAAATTTAAAGCAACAACCATTTGGTAATCAGAGAGGTAAATCTGTTCCCCTTCTTATCACTGTTGATAATCTACACTGTAGCAACCAAGATGTCCCTGGTCATTGTGTTGCTACCATTCGCCTCCGTTTGGGCAGTCAACAACGACATGTCATCGAGGCGCCTGGGGAAAATACGGCTTCTGGAGGATCTGAGGGACCATAGAGCCTTCAAGGAGAAGGTCACTCCTGCTGGGGAGGACAACGCTGTCAATATTGAGTTTAAATACTACCACTATGAGGTAGGCTTCTTTACAGATTTCTTACGTTTGTGTTGGAAGAAGTGGGTATCGCTGTGTGTCAATGGTATTGTTGTTTTTATTGTTGTTGTAATTGTTACACTTGTTTCTTCTAAAGCTGCCATATCTGTCTTTTAGCCTCTATAAAATCTTTTGGAATCTAGGAGAGCTGATGATTTGCTACCGTTCTTGTTGTTGTTATCGTATATAATAAAGTATCTTATACCTGTCCAAAAAAAGCACAGTGAAGATCAAAATCTGTTTTTGAATTTAAAGAAAACGAAAATAATGTCCACAGATAAAACTGGCTGCCACCCAAAAAAATAACAATAAATGATGAAGAAACTGAAAATGTCACAAACTTTGAATATCTAGGCTCCATGATAAACAGCAACTGAGACTGTTTGACAGAAATTAAAAGGAGGATGGCTAAAACAATGCAAAGATTGAACAGTCTTAAAAGTCTATGGTTAAGCACCAGCAAGGAGATCAAAATTAGAATTTTGAGAGCATGCATCTTCCCTGTGGCTACTACGGATGTGAGTCGAGGACTATCTCTCAGTCCCTAAGAAAGAGGATAGGGGATTTTGAGCTGAAATGCTATAGAAAGATTCTCATAATATCTTGGACAATGAAGAGGAGAAATATTGACATACCAGCTGTGCCCGGCCACGCGTTGCTGTGGCCCCGAATGGTGAAATGGAAAAGAAAGAAAGTAGCTCTCAGCTCACAGTGTCTGTCATAACCCTCACCCCTTCCCTCTCCCCTCCACCCAGTCATGTCTCCCTCTCCGAAGGATTGAAAAATGATTCCTGGCGAAAATATTAAAATAGAAATAGTTAAGAAATGAGAACTTGAAAATAATGTCTTAAGCTCTCTCAGCTAACAGTGTCTGGCATAACTCCACCCCCCCCCCCCCCCTCCCACCCCACAATAATATGTCCCTATCCGAAGGAATAAAAAATCATCACTTGACGAAATTATTAAAATAGAAATAGTAAAGAAATGATAAATTTGAAATAATGTTTTAAGCTCTCTCAGTTAACAGTGTCTGCCATCAACCCCCTTCTTCCCCCCCCCCCCCCCTCACTAATTATATCATCCTCGCCGAAGGATTGGAAAGTCATCATCTGACGAAATATTGAAAGTAAATTGAGCTTTGCATCCGTGTCCACCCAGAGACAGATGGATAGCATTAATGTGTACTGAGAAATAAATGTGGCCAGTGTAACAGCTACCACAGTAAACCATCCAAAGTAAACTGGACTGTAAGCAGTCTTAGTTAACCGCTTCTATCATCAACGAATAGTTTATGATCGAAGCGTCGCGGGGAGGATAAATGGGATTTTACTGAAATCGGATGTCTTTGGGCGAAAGGTGCAGATATCGCAGCCTAGCTGTAAACTACAAAACAACATGCCAACAGCCCTCTTGAGGGAAAAAGAAAAATTAGCACCAGTGAGTAATCGAACACCGGGCAACCACGTGAAGGGTGGAATACGTGCTACTATCTAAGACTGAATAGTTTGGGTACGATATCGCAGCCTAGCTGTAAACCACAAAACAACCGCAACCGCACTCTCAAGGGCGAACGAAGATTACCTGTGACATGACCGACATCACGTCGCCGCTATCGCACGCAAGCTATAAACCCCCAAACCGAGCGGAAAAAAAGACGTAGATATCGCAGCCTAGCTATAAGCCACAACACAACGTGCCAACCGCTTAGTTAAGAGCAAAAAAAATATTTAATCACCCAGCGGTGCATTGATCGCCAGTCACCCGCGTAACACGCAAAACATACAGCTACGCTACCAAGGGCTCAAGCATCTGCCCAATTATATCTCCGTCTCCGAATGAGTGAAACATTATTATGTGGCGACATTGTTAAAATAGAAATAGTTAAGAAATTAGAACTGTAAAATAATCCTCTACGAAGTATGGGAAAGTCATCGCCTGACGAAATATTGTTGTTAAATTGAGCTTGGCATCCGTGTACACCCAGACAAAAATGGGTAGCATTAATCTGTACTGAGAAGTAAATGTGGCCAGTGTAACAGCTTTCACATAACCCATCGAGTACCAGTACTACTGCTACCACTACCACCACCACCACTGTCACAACAACAACACAAAACGGTCACTACGTTCTAGCTAGAGGAGTTAGCGCTGGGTGTAAGGCGCAGATGTCGCAACTTAGCTGTAAACCACAATACAACGTGCCAGTTGCCCCTTTAAGGGAAAAAGAAAAATTAACACCCAGCAGGGAATCGAACACTGATCATCCACTTGAAGGGCGGAATACTTACAACTCTACTACCGAAGACTGAAGACTTTAGGTTAGATATCGCAGCCTAGCTGTACACCACAACACAACTTGCCAACCGCCCTGTCAAGGACGAACGAATATTATCCGTGACATGAACATTGAGCATCACGTCGCAGCTATCGGAGGCTAGCTGTAAACCCCAAAATCTAACGGAACAAAAAGCGTAGATGCTGCAGCCTAGCTATAAACCACAACAAAACGTGGCAACCCCCCAGTTAGGGACCCAAAATAAATTATATCACCCAGCGGTGAATTGAACCCCTATAACCCGAGTAAATAGCGAAATGCGTACAACTAACTACGCTACTAAATACTCTAACATTTAGTAGAAATGAAAGTATATAATAAGAATGTGAAGTTCGGTGATGCGCAGTCAAAGGTGGCCAATTGATTGAAAAAAAATCCGGGCCGGCAACGAAACAAATAATGATTTTACCATTGCTGGAGCTACGTCGTTCGTAGTTTGTGCTTTTTTGTGACCCAAAAAAAAAAAAATAAATAAAACGCCTTGAGTCAAAGGCAACGTTGTGTGAAAATTTTAAAGCAATCGGTTCAGTAGTTTCCGAGTTTTTAGGTTACAACATCGGAAAATTAACATTTTTATTAATATAGAAGAATAAAAGATCCAAACATCAAGAAAGATTGGCTAATATTTTGGTCATATCAAGCGCCACAACGGATTGGGGGAAAATTATAGCAGAAGACATGGTACCAGGAAGGAGGGGCAGAGGCCGACCGAAACGAAGATGGGCACAGGATATAAGTGACTCCTTGAGTATGAAAGTACATGAGGCGGGAGAGCTGGTGAGAGACCGAGTTTCTTTCAGGCAGACTGTGATGAGAGCGACGTTCTGCAAAGTACCTGCTACATGATGATGATGACACTAAATTCCAGAAAGTGAATTTTTCTTCTTCTTTTTCTTCTTCTTCCTCATCTTCTTCTTCTTTTTCTTCTTCTCCTCCACCTCCTCCTCCTCACCCTCCTCCTTTTTCCTTCTTATCGCTGCATCTCTTTTTCTACAACTGCTGTTATCACTACTTCTAATGTCCTTTAGCTCCACTTGGAGCATAGAAGCCCAGTTATATCTAGCTACTCCCACACATCACTTGTGATAAGTCTTTACTGTCTTTTAAATCGTTTGCTCTTTCTGCTTTCCGCAGTTGCTGAAAATCAGCCGACATTTCTGTGTGTTCCTGTGAGATATGGACGTTCTCTATTTACTTCGGTTTCGATTCTTCAAACTGTAGTTATAGCTTAAGAAAAATCTTAACGACAAAAGAATTTAAAAATATAGTATATTGACTAATACGAAAAATCAAATACCCTCAAGTTTGCAACAGAAACAAAAAGCTATATAAATATTTCTTGAATCCCTTGAGATGTCGTTTACAGAATAATCCTTAGAATTTATTGAGCAGCCAAAAACGGCAGCCGTTATGTTTTGAAAGAGGCGAGGGTTGGAGGACAGCTCAACACAAACATCAAAAAGAGACAGTTGTCATTTATTCGTCATATTATTGGAAAAAGGAAACTGGAACATGCTGTGACCACTGGAAATATCTGTGAAAAAGAGACAGTGGAAGAAAAGGCGAAAGGATTCTTGGCAGCCTTTGGACATGACCCACGACTGGTACATGCTTTTGCAGATCGCAGACTGTGGAGCGAAATAATCGCCCATGCCAAGGCACGTGATGATGATAAAAAAACACAGTAAACCTAGACAATGGTCTACATCACAATAATCTTTGATGTAATAGGATCAAAGGCTATGTACAAGTGAGACCGTCGACTTCGTTGCATCGGTATTAATCCTCATGGCTTCTTTGTTCTTCACAGTGTGGCTCTGTCCACTAAGCGCGTCGCAGAAAGTTCGCACCTCTGTAGCTCAAGAGATGGTCTCCATAAGAAAATTTCATTCGCAAATCGAAGAACGAAGACTGACGTATATGTGGAACAAAATAACTTTTGAGCCAGAGACAAAAGGTTTAGCCACTTCTCCCCTTGTAATGCTTTAGACCAGGGCTTTTAGATTATGTTTATTCAGGGGTTAAAGTTAGTTGCGTATCCTTTACATGACATTGCAAAACCATCCTTATAATTTTTTTTCCTAGGCAATGTATGTCCAGTAGTTTGCCATTGCTTTTATAACGTTCGGCTTCTCGATAACACTGTCGAAACCAACGCAAGGCGCAAGACCCGTAACTAGGATCAAACCCGGCACCCCGGCATTACGAAGCTCGTTGGCAACGCCTAAGTCACAGACGCCGACTTATTCAGGGATACCAATGTTTAAAATGGATGCCATCACTGAACAAAGGCCCGAACCACAGCGTAGACATTTCATTTCAAAGTTGGTTAATTACTTATCTTTTATAGGACACTGCAGAACCAACTCCATCATTGTTTGGTTGTTGTGGCTTTTCTTTACAAATTTACGTCTAGGTTTTTGTTTTTTTTTTTAAATTTAATTTTTAAAAAACTGACTGTTTTGACAATGATCAGCGAGCCACTTGCTAGGTCTATGAGGAGGTCGTATAGCCCTGCTTTGGATTATTAATGAGTTGTGAAGAAGAAACATGGATAAAGACAGACAAGAGCACCGAGCAGGAAACCAAAGAAGTAAATGTAAATAAGTACAGGTAAATGAGCACAGGAATTCTGTCATGTATGCCAAGGGCTGTACTGCGGTGGCGATGCGAGCATTTATGAGCTGAAGGGTTCAGTAGGTAGTGATGATGGCCTGTCAACTAAGTACGTTTTGTTCTTATCCTTTGTTTCGGCGGCCATGTGGTTTAGAGATTAGTGAATGAGTTTAACAATTGCATGATCCTCAGGTAACAGGGTTTGATTGCCGTGGCGGACAGTATATCTGGAGGGGAAAAAAGAAACACATTTCGTGGTTGTTGAACGACAGTACGAGAGTCTCACCGCATAAAAGATTGGGGCCCTATCGTCACCATCATCCCCATAGGCTACTTACGCCATTAGGCGACGCGAGAAGGAATCATTTGCAATCAAGTTTACGTTGGCTGGCACGGGCTTTTGTCATGCCATGAAGACGTGAAGTGTCTTTAATATTGTTGATCCACTTTTCTTGTTCGTGGCCGTCCTCTTGCTCTTGTAGCTGATTTTATGATATATGGTGCCTGTGAGGATATTTGATCTTGCTGCATTCTAACGATGTGACCAAATCACTTGGTCTGCAGTTTCTCGATGAATCTAGTACAAGGTGTTGTTCCCAGAATATGTATCACAGTATCATTTTTTACCACCTAATATTCCTAAAGACAACAATGGGTTCAACGTGGCCAACTTTCATTGTGAGAGGGCATACAATGATAATTACTGTTTTGCTGTTATTTGTATCCAGGTGCTAATGGTGGATGAGGTAGCGCAGTCAGTGCTCTCAGTTGGCTACGCTGAAATGTCGTGGCATGATCCAGATCTCATCTGGGACCAGGCAGACTACGGCGGAGTGAATGCAATCAGTGTTCGTTATAATGAGTGAGAAAACTGTATCTGTTTTGTTAGTAGGTAAAACTGAATAATTAAAAGACCTTATTTGTTGCACCCCAGTGGTGTATTTGGCATACGATATCAGGTTCTTAGAGTTGCTTTCTTAATAGAAGGGGGATGTTAGTTAGCTACATCACTCTCACTAGACTGTGATGAAGGAGGATAGTTAGATACATCACTCTCACTAGACTGTGATGATCAGATTGCTGTTCCAAATTGAACACGTGTACCCATAAAGTCTTAACCATGCCTGCCTTATCATGCATCAATATTCCACCAAGTTGTGCAGAAATTACGAAGATAAATATAGTTAGGAAGTATACAGGGCAGACCTTAGGAAAGAAAATTGGGGCTTTTGAGCTGAAATGCTATAGAAATATTCTCAGAATATCTTGGACAAAGAAGAGGAGAAATACAGACATCTTGAAAGATCTAAACATCACGGAAGATTGGCTGATAAACAGCATCCTGTCTCGAAAGCTGAAATATTTTGGCCACATCAAGCGCCACAACGGATTGGAAAAACTTATAGCAGAAGGCATGGTACTAGGAAGGAGGGCCAGGGGCCGACCGACACGAAGATGGGCACAGGATATAAGTGACTCCTTGAGAATTAAAGTACATGAGGTGGGAGAGCTGGCGAGAGATCGAGTTTATTTGATGCAGACCGTGATGAGAGCGACGTTTTGCAAAGGACCTGCTACATGATGATGAGTATAAATATATCTTAAAATAAATTAACTTACGAAGAGAACTTTCTACCCAAACCAGAGGCATATAATCGATATTCTTTGGTCAAACATGGGATGGAGAAAGCTGGAGTATATCGTGAAGGTAGGAAAGCTATATGAGAAAAGAAGCACTGGGAGACTGAGAAGGAATATACTGGTCAGTATGACATCATGCAAGTAAAATCGTCTGTGTCAGGAATGACTGCAAGTACAGTGTACAGAAGGCAGTGGATACATATAACTATCAACGCCCTCCGACATGGATCATAAGCGAAAGAAGAAGTTTGAAAAATGAAATTTCCAGTCCCATAACACAGTGAAGATCAAACCCTGCACTTGAATTCAAAGATCGTGTGAGATTTCGGGCCCAATTGTGTGGAAAACAACAACAGACCACCCACTGCCACCCCAATATGCATGTCGTAGAAGTTGACTAACATGGACCTTTCTTCGAAGTCGGAATTCAACCCGCCCGATTTGATTTGATTTGATTTGATTTGATTCAAGAACCGACATCACAGCACTCGGGGCATTCCCATAAGCTCTCCGTCCCCATTTTCAGCAGCCAGCGAAGAGTTACGATATGGTGCCAGTAGCTTTCTGATTAAACGTCCGTCTAGCCTTTCCTCTGAGCCTCGAGCATCTGCCTGAACCTCTCGTCACCCCAACTGCATCAATCTCACCATACTGTGGTGATCCATCTGCTCCTCCGAATTGTACACGCTCTCCAACAAGGCACTAACCACGTCTGCCTTATCATGTATCAGTATTCCACCAAGTTGTGCAGAGCCACCCAGTCTGTCCGCCTGTTCATTTCCCAACACACCGGCGCGACCCGGTAAAAAAATCCAGACAATACTCCTCACTCGTGTCCTCCGCAGCGAAGCATGCCACTCTGCACGAAGCATACCTGTTCTAATCTTCCTCAGCATGCTTTCTGAATCAGTTACAATCACGATGTGTGTGTGTGTCGTGTTGTCTAGCCAGCGGAAAGCTGCAGTGACAGCCTCCACCTCCATTCTTAAGCTGGATGTTGTGGTATCATATGCTAGGCTCTCCTGCACCAAACGTCGACCATTAACTTTTGCTAAGAAGCCCCAAGCATTTCTTTTGCCTCTTGACACTGAACCGTCTGTGTAAATGATCAAATCCTCTGAGCGAGCATTATCTTGAATTAATTGCTGAATTTCCACTTCTGTGGCACCTGCTGGCCAGTCTCTGCATTCCCGGCTCAGCGTGATTATGACTCTACACAAGTCTGACTGTTCAGGTGGCACTTTGACCCACTCCTCTCCTCGCCTAATGTTCTTAAGAATGCAAACCTGTCTGATTGTGTCTTCTGCCTAAGCCATCCATGACCTCTATCTTATCAGCCGCTGACCCTTAACTGCACCCAGAGCTTCATGCAGAGGGTGGTCTGTGTCTGCAGCTACCCTGAGATATGACTTCGTCTGCAGCACCTTGTGCCTACCTGCAACCGTCAGTAAACCAAGCATCAATCGCATACACACCACTGGTGCAACCTAGAATGACCCGCATAGCCGCGTTCTGTATGCGCTCTAGTTTGTCCATCTGACTCTTTGAGACGGTAAGCAGTCCCAGGCCATAATCAACCACAGGCAGGATGAGTTGCTGATAAAGTGGGAAAAGCATTCTCTGCTCTATGTTAATTGCAGCCATAGTATTAAGTGCTCTAAGTCCTTTTTGGCATCTCGTCACAACACTCTCCACATGGTTCTTAAATGACAGGCTCCTGTCAAATGTAATTCCCAGATACTTCAGTTTGCTCTCTCTGTTGACATTTCTACCATCTATCGTGAGACTTGGGACATTAGTTTTAATGATTCTGTTGTCCAGAGAACACCACAAAACAGACGCCTTTTCCAGGTGGACGACAGCCCTCATTTCTGTACACCACTCAGTCACTCTGTCTACTGTCGCTTGTAGCTCGCGGGATGTTTGTTCCCTCTCTCCCCCCTGCCTGTATGCAAGTATATCATCCGCAAAAGTCAGTATCCTTCCAACTTCTGGTGCTTTTAGGCTTGCAATCTTGCTTGTATACACGCTAAAGAGCACAGGCGAGATGGCGGATCCCTGTGGCAGTCCTGGGGCCAAAGTGCATAGTTCTGCTGTCCATGAGCCCAGTCAGAGAGCAACCCGACGTGAATACAGGATAGCTGCAACCCAGTTCACCAGCTATTAAGATGTCATATCTCACTCTGTTATAAGCATCCTCGAGATCCAGTCCTACCGCAATAGTTTCCTGTCTGTTCTGGAACCCTTCATAGACGTCAAAAGCAAAAGTGGCCGCATTTGCCCAAGTGTCCTTTCCTGGCCTGTAGCTTCCCAGACCTCTTGGGAGAAGCTTTCCCCTTTCCAAAAATTCTTGTAGCTTTACAACAAGTATCTTCTCCAAGACCTTCCCAAATGTGTTTTGTAAGGTGATGATTCTAAAGCCACTGAGCTTAGAATGATCTTTAAAAGGTTTTGGTAGTGGGATTAGATAGACGTGCACCCAGTCCTGCGTTACTGATGCTGTCTTAATACTCTGATTAAAACAGTAGGTCATATCTGCCAGGTCTACATCGCTCAAAGCCTTTATGTGACCATACCTGACTCCATCAGGTCCTGATGTTGTGTCTTTTGCTTTTTTTTTTTTTCAAACTTTGTTTGATATCTTCCACTTGTATCATGTCTTCATAATGCATATTTTTCAAGGTGCCAGCTAACTCATTTCTAATTGCATCCATAATGTCTACATCATTATGATCTGTCTGAGCTATAAACCTATGGAGAAAAGAGTCCCCTTTGTCCTTGTCTGTTGTCACACGAAAATCGTCTCTACAAATTCTTCCGACTGTCACAGGCCGATCTTTTCTTTGCATCTGCCTTTGCAGTTTCCAGAATTTCCCCAATGTTTTATCGCCTCCCATGTCATTCACAAAAGTTTCCCACTTTGCTTTTTTGGCCTCTGCAGCACAGCGATTGAAAACCTCCACCTTATCTTTTTTCACATTCTCAGCCATCTCCACTTCTCGTGAGCTTGAGGGTGTCTGTCGTACTTTCTTTAGCTGCTTCACCACAGTTCTCTTTGGCTTCCATGCCTGTTCTACTTCTGGAGTCCACCATGGGGGCTGTAGAAAATTAGTTCTGGCAGTTCTGTCTGAGGCGTCCAAGTAGGTTGCTGGTTTACTTATACCGGAAGGTCTTGCTTGCTCTCCCAACCTTAACCTTACTGATTTTAGAAATCAAGACTGAACATGGTAGGTTCACCCCGCCCGAGCAACAAAAAACCAATCTCACACAAATACGCCAGTAAAACGTATGTAAAAGCAAAAGTCTAGCTCTGGTACAAGGCCACATTTTCAAATGGGTGAACAATCAAAACTTTTCGTTGTCAGTGATTACAGAAAAAGAAAGAAAAAACATATGTTCACAGAGAAAACTGCATGTCACCCATAAATATAACAATAAACGATGAGGAATTGAATATCTACGCTCCATAATAACCTGCAACGGAAACTGTTGCAGAAATCAAAATAAAAGGAAAACCATTGCAATGCAAAGATTAAAAATGTCATTAAGAACATACACGAGGCAATCAAAGTCAACATTTTGAGAGTATGCATCTGCCCTGCAGAAACATACAGATATGAGTCGCGGAATATCTCACAGTCCTTAAAGAAATAAATATGCGCTTTTGAGCTGAAATGCTCCAAACAGATGCTTAGAATGCCATGGGGAAAAAAAATAAAGAAATACTAACATCCTTAAAGATCTGAATGTCAAAGAAATTTGGCTAATAAACAGCATTTGTCTCAAAAACTGAAATATTTTGGCCATATCAACACCATTGTGGATTGGGGTTAAGAAGGGGGGTTTATGGTACCAGGAAATAGAGGCAGGGACCGACCAGCGGGAAAATAGACACAGGATACAAGTGACTCCTGGGATATGAATGTACACCGTGTTTCTTTTAGGCAGGCCAAGATGAGAACGAGGTTTTGCAAAGGGCCTGCTAATGGTCATGATGACATTTACAGAAAATTTACTAAACTTATTTATTGTTTTTCCTTCAAACATGATCCAGAATTTGGCACCCATCTATTCGAGTAGCCAACACAGCTGACCAAGAATACATGATGATTGATCGAGCCCAGGTGGTCAGTTTAAGCTCTACTGGGAGCCTTCGTTATGTGACACCGGTCTATCTAAAGACCACGTGCAACATGGATCTCACCTATTACCCGTTTGATATCCAGGTCGGGTATTGATTCACCGTCACTATCGTTGATATCTGAGTCATCATCACTATCGTCAGTTTCGTCTCAATCATGATCACTTTCATCATCATCCTCGTCATTTTCAATGTCGTTAACATCATCATCCTCGTCATTCTCAATGTCATTAACATCATCATCCTCGTCATTCTCAGTGTCATTAACATCATCATCCTCGTCATTCTCAATGTCATTAACATCATCATCCTCGTCATTCTCAATGTCATTAACATCATCATCCTCGTCATTCTCAATGTCATTAACATCATCATCCTCGTCATTCTCAATGTCATTAACATCATCATCCTCGTCATTCTCAATGTCATTAACATCATCACCGTAATCAACAAATATATCCTTATAAAACTCGCCACTATCATTATTTGATCTCATTTTTCCCCTTCCCATTCTTCTCCTTGTTTGCTTTCTGTTCTGGGCAATTAAAAGTATATTATGTATATT